>WEKW01020614.1:772396-783755 GCA_013389905.1 Sula dactylatra
AGCAGGGCTGGCGGTGGCTCCCGCCGCTCTCCCGCCGCAGCGAGCTCCGTGCCCTCGGGAAGGGGGTCCGGGCAGGCGCGGCTCAGGCCTGGCCTAAACGGGGAGCGCATCCCGCTGCGGGAGGCGGCGGGGGGCTCCAGCCGTGCTAAGCCGGTGTTACCGGGCGTGGGAGCGTTTGGGCGCCGCGGCAGCCCCGGAGGGGCTGCAAGGACTTCGCGTGACTTGGGCACCTGCAGAAGGGTTCGCAGGAGTTAGCCCCAAAGTCTCAAACCTGTTCTGCTCAGTCAGTGGAGTTACATGGGTTTATAGCGATGTACGCTGGCCAAGGATCTGACTCACCCACTTTTTGCTGGCCAAATGCTGAAAGTAATTGAAAGCGTGGCAAGAACTGATCATGACTAACCGCATATAAGCAGGATGTTAGAGTTCCCTGTATATCACTGTCTGCTTAAAACTAAAATACACATCACGTAGTCTTCCGAGGCTCAGGAAGAGCCCGAACAGCAAACATCCACGGACCTCTACTGCCCTGCCACAGCTGGATCTAATGGTTGGTGTGGAAAGCGGAGATGGAAGACACTTCTGTATTTCCCCCAAATGCAATCACAATTTTGCTGTGTTTCATCATTTTACTGCACAGCAAAAGACAGTAGCCACATTCAGAGGTTGGTTTTGTTTGAAGGCTTTAGTGCCTGGCATCACATCAAGTAATTTCAACCTAAAAAACAATTTGGCTTTCAACACGTAACAACCTTTAAAGAAAAGTGTGAACATATCGCCTTTGTGCATGTCTCCCCATTCAAAGAAGGCCAGTAAAAGGGCCAGGAAAATGTTGATTAAAAAAAAAAGGCTTAAGCCAGTCTCCCTGTTTGGGAAGATCTAGCAGCACTTGGTGATGGCAATAACGCAGTCACCCCTGCAGTGGTACCAACCTCTGTATCGGAGAGGCAAAGCTCTTGTTCTGAGACAGCATAACCAACTTTTAACTTCTCCTAGCCCCATGCCTGCCATCCCCAGTCTAAACAAGGGCTGAGATAACAAACTGGTCCTTCAATAGGGATGTATTTGTGTACAAGCAGTGGTACCTTGCCTTTCACAATCCTCCTCCTCTACCTTTTGCATACAATGCACTCGCATCCTCCCCCTGTGAGGTCACTCCTCTCCCTGAACTCCAAGTGACAGCTTCTGCTTGTCTCCCAGCTCCCCTTCACTAACTCACAATTTCAAGAAAGAGCACCACAAAAAATGAGAGAAGCTGTCACAGCGTGTCCACAGCTGACTTAATACACTAAGGCCCGACCATGCAAATATTAAGCCCATTAAGTAGACCCAGTTTGGTAAGGTTTGGCCGTAAGATGACACCAGTTTCCAGAAGTACTAAATGTGCAAAAAGTGGGCACATGTCAAATCCTTGCACTGTGAAACCTGGCCTACTGGAGGTCTTCCGTGTGAGAAGAGGTAACATGATTCAGCTGTTTACCTTTTAACTGCTCTAAGCAAACAAATCCTTTCCAACATTCCCAACTCTTAACAGTGAAAAGAAAGAACTGGAAAAAATTTCAGGAAGTCAAATTTCAGACATCCCAAATGCAGCATATATAAACACCTATTTTTCTTCTTGTAACTGACATATTCATTGGAACATTTCAGGGGAACAAACGTAGAAACACATGTAAACAGTTCATTAACATCCCATAACCTTACAGTTTGCAAACGCAAAAAAAGACAACGCAGAACAAGCTAATGAAGCACATATTTGCTAGATGCTGTAGGGTGGAGTAGCCTCAGCGAGTTAAAGAGTTATAAACTATGCTTCAATCACACATCCTGTCTCCCTCCCACATGCTAAAAGAAAATAGTGGGGAGTAAAGAGAGAAGGTAGAGTCATCAGAAAAGTAAAAATATTGCTTAATGCAGACACTGAAGAGCAGCTAGCCTTGCCCGAGGCGTATTAACCTCAGCTCATCTGCCGCTGTTTATTCCACAGAGCGCTAGCGCTAGCGCTGCTCGTGTTTAACCCACACAATTGGAGATAACAGCTTTATCGGAACTGGAAAAGAACAAAGATGCATGAAATCCACATTCCCTTCCTTAAAACATTCTCCCCCCGCATCCTCCCTTCAGCCAGCTCCCCGCCCAGCCCAGTCCTCAGGAGCTCCAGCACACATCTGAACAGCTGCCAGTGGAGGAAGCGAGCAGTTTCCATACACACATCACGCCACAATGTGGGAATTCAGGAAACAACACAAGAAAGGGGTTCCTAATAACTGTTCCAGCGTACTCGGGCCAATTTATGCAATCATACAAAGGTCACAGTAATGCGTTAAAAAGCGCAAAAGATAAATGCCACAACGTCAACTAGTTCAAAGTAGGAAAATAAATCCTGGGCTTATGAAACGTTTGGATGACTTGGAATTGCTGCACCTACAATTTTTTTAAGAGGTTGTCCTTCACATTCTTTAAAATTCCTCCATCTTAAAGTTCCTCCCTCCAGGAATCGCTGTAACTCTGCCGTCCTTTGTCCACAGCAGCTGGAGCTCAGGAAGCTGCTGATATCATTCCTCATGTGCAGAGAGAAATCACCGCTCAGTCCTGCGTCCATTCAGCGCGGCTGAGAGGGGTGTAAATTAATTTCCGTGGGTCTCTGATCTCGGGCCAGTTTAACAGAGCTTTTCTTCTTGCACATAAAAATAAACTGTTCACAGTGCTCAGAAGTGCCATTTCACTCTCGGGACCAGACAGTACATCCCCACCACCACCAAAGCAGGAGGTTCTTTGTCTAGTCTGTAAGGTGAAATAATGGCCCTACAGTAAACAAACAGTAATGCAAGCAATAGTAAAAAAGACTAAGAGGAGGAGATGAGGCCAAGTTTACTAGGTGAGCAGGAGCAAGGAATAGGTAATTCCAAGAAGGGAAACTACTTTGTATTTCTTGCCATAGAAGCCAAATAGTCAGTTTGACAGATGTATTCATTGAAGAAAAGGAAGTAAATGAACAAATACATTAAGGAATACAAATCAAAACAAGAGCAGAAGATTTCAAAACCATGTAAGAATCACAAGAAATGCGTGGAGAAGGCACTGAGGTACAGGAGGGGTAAGCGGTTTGTCCTAAGTCATGCTGGGAGTTCAGTCTAGACTTGCAGAGTCTCAGAGTCACAGGCCACAGGTCCTGCCTTGCTGCCTGCACGTACGGTGAGCTTGGATGTACAGCGCAGCAGCTTTTGCTGCCATTTTACCACGGGGTTGGACAGCACCCAGGGCCTTCAGGGTGGTCATGGCCATTTTTTAAGCGTTGTTTAGGGGATTTGATGGTGCTGCTATATCCAGCCCCGAGCCATAAAAAAACCCGAAAGGCTCCCTCAGGTCCTGCCACTGGGTACAGCTAGAGATAAGCTATGATTTCTGAAGAGAAACAAAATCAATCAGACAGACATGTGACCAAGGCATGAGTTATATGTAAAACCAGTTATCGTTCACCAACAGATGGTAATGACAGGTATTCACAGACCAACACCATCAGAAATTACTACCATGAAACTTGACATGCTCAGAATCGCTAGAAGAATTCTACTTTTCAAAACACAAGAGCAGGAATAGTTACGCACTATGTATTCCTCTGCCCTTCACTAAGTAATTGCTGTGTCTTTCTACACAAGTTTATTAGTCTACATAGTAAAACTTTAATGACCACATAACTTCTGGGAGGGAAGTAATTGCTACAGAGCCTTCTGCATAGCCAACTTCATGTCCTGTCTATGTTGTGATTTATGCTGTAACATGGCTCCTGCTCATCTAAGATTTTGTATGCTCCTGCATGCGAAGGTTTTTACAAGTAGGTCAGTCTGGATGGTACCTCTAATGGAGTGTAACTCAAGTGCAGCACGGTTCCTTGGGTGAAGAAAGGGCCTGCACAGGACGGAGGAGAAAAGGAACAGCTTACCACAGTGAAATGCAATATAGAGGTCAGCAGTGATGTGTCACCCATGAGTTGATTCATCAGGTACCACCTGTAAAGAGAATTATTCTAACTGCTGAGCCTTGGCCCCTTTTTATGCAGAATTTTGGAAGAAAGCTGTGTAACCAGAAGAGTGATAAACAACTGCCAACTATGGAAAAACAAATTAAATATTTCAGCTTTGCTCTGAATGCATTCACACACCCGTCCCCTAGACTTAAATGTACTTTTGGCAAAATAAGGACAGCAGGGTTAGTCTGGACAAAGGGATTTCCTTGCAAGGCACCGTTCTTCTCCCAAACAAGGACCTGTAAGCCTTTAACTGATGTCTATTGTATGTTAACAATTTTGATGTATGAAAGTTGACCATCTCCCTCATTTCTCTGCACCCGTGCCTCTCATGCCTCTTTAAAAAGAGACATCTCTTCAAAATCTGCTGAAATTAATTAAAAGATCCCCTCAAATTCAATGGATATGGATCAGAGTGAACTGTAAAAGTAAGGCACGGAGGCCCTGCACTTCAACACAGTCTTTGTTTGCTCTTGAAGACTAAAGAATGTATGAAATCGCAAGAGAGCGAGATGGGACAGCAGGTTCTGCAGCAAAAACCGGATTTGATAATCCTGGTATTTCAATGACCATAAAGCTTAAGAGGTGAAAACCACAGCTGATTCAAAACCAAAAAGCCTGACCTCTTCACAGTCTCCAGGATTTATAATGGTGCAACTGTATTGATAAATACCATGGGGACAGGGGAGATGGGGTGCTTTTTGATTTAGAGCTTTTGCAACTCATTTTTAATATTGATGTCAGAATCAGACTCAGAATTGAGAAATGGCAGAGGCCCAACCAGAAGTAATCTTCATCTGGAAGCAACCTTCCATTGCCTGGGAAAGTTAAAAGTACGGTCTCAATGAAACAATGAGCACCACAGAGATGCTAGAGCTCTACTAACTGTAGGAGCAGGGCCATCTTCCTCCACTACATAGAAGCTGCGCTGAATAGTAAACAGATTATTTTGAACATGAAATTAAAGAAGAGAAATGAAAGGAGAAATAATCTTATGTACAAGAAAGCTCAAATGCATTGGAACAATACATTAAATTCTGTTAAATAATTGCTTCGAAAAGTGGCAATTGTAATTTTTCTGAGCACAGTTGTGCACCTAAAAACGATCTTTCTCCTGTAGTAAGCTACAAAAAGATTGATGATTACAGACAGCAAGATATCAAGTTACAGATAGTTGGTTAACATTTCATTTTCACAGAAATGAAAAACTAAAAATAGAGTTATGGAACAAAGTCTGATTAGACTTTAGTCAGTTTCAGAAGCTGCTGCCACATTCTGGAAGAGCACCAGCACTCTCTGCTGGTGATCTTTGTTCAATAGTTATCTGGAGGAAAAATGAGGAATGAAAATGCATTATGTTTTTGATATGGAATGCCGGTTTTGTTTTAAATGGATGATTAACTAGATCCCTATCAATTTAGCAAACAGCAACTCTAGGAGCTAGTTACGTTTTTGGAAACAATACAGTCATTACTAAGAAGTGTATTTACTATGGGCAATCATCATTCACTGGAATAAATTTCACTGTCGCAAAAAAACATCTGATGTTTCATGCTTCTCTCTGCAGAAAGCACTTCTGCTGTGCTGTAGCACAAAGACAAGCTGGTGTGAGAAGTTCCCATGATGCCAAATCCCTTGGCTCCACCCTGACTTTCCATCAATTTTAGAGCTATGCCAAGAAAAACAGCTCTTCTTAAAAAAGTCCTAGTGTAGCACCAACATCTTTCCCTGAGGTAGTCACAGTGGAAATGCTACTACATTTTAATCAAAGCAAACCTGCTCCCAGCCCTGTCTCTGCTACACCCTTTGCCAGGAAGCTAGAAAAGCTTTGGCTCCCTCTCCCCAGCATGCACCCAAGCCTTGTCCACACCCGTGGTGGATTACTTTACCGCATCTGAGCCAGAGACTGCACAAGGACAAACAGATCAGGAGCAAAAAAAAACAAAAAAAAATTAAAAAAAAAAAATAAAAACAAAGCCAAGTACCTAAGTGACAGCTGTCCCAGTTTCCAAACTATGCACAGATCAGGCATCAGCAAGAAGGGTTAAAGACTGGCAAATTGAATCCATGTGCAGCTCATGAAAGTGTGGGAAACAAAAGAGACAATGTGAGTTAAGGACAGAGTATTCATTAGCAAAGGGCTCAAGTTTCTTGGCTTTTGCTGGTCTGCTTCCCAATGGCCATTTTTCAAGGTAGCTTTTTGTTCTTTAGTTTTGAACATAGTCCTGGAAAGACATTATACTCTTTTTTAGCTAACGAACTAAAGCTCAGTACATGTTGAACTGCTTAAAATAATTTGTCTTTTTAATTCACTGGGGGCAAAAGGGAGAACAATGTCAGAGATGGGATTTTTCTGCTGGGCTACAGTGGGCTTTGGATCAGAGCTTTATATGACATACTTGATCCAAAGACTTCAGACACCTTCATAAATATTAATTTACGCTATGGTATTAAATACATAAAGAAATCCAATGTTTAAAAAAAAATACATGCGACTTCATAATGCAGCCCTATCCATTTCAGTCAGAATAAAGCCATTACTGGAGAATGGCTGCCAAGCTCTGAGCTGCTGCCCCAGCTCAGCTCCGCATCGCTGAGGCTGCACTTACCATCCCTCCCCTTCAAAGCCTGCATGGCACTCAGGAACTTGTTAATGAGGATGGCTTCAAAGTATTTGGGATGCTGAAGAGATTCAGTTTACAGCAGCAATGTTAGGGTGGAGAAAGGGGTCCCAGTCATTCATGGCAAGAGCCTGGGGTCTCCAGTTTTTCCACCTGAGGGGACAGTCAACCCTCATATCAGGTGGAGTGCGGCTGAATTAAACGATGCGGGAGCGTAAGCAATACCAGTGAGGGCCCAGTGCTCCCAAAGCCCTGCGGTAGGTCTACACCCCTCCATCACCTGGGAGACATCCAGAGCAAGACTGCAAGTCCCCTGGTGCCTAGGGCCAGTATTTTGAAAGCAGCTCCATGTCTGGTAGGACATAAATACCACCTTAGGATCTGCATATAAACTGAGTCTTGAAAATCTGACCTTTACTTCTTCAGAAAAATCTGAATTTTGGTAATCCTGGGGCTTAGAGGGGAACTGATTTGCTGCTTAATCAAGAAAAAGCAGCAATCGGGGTGGAGTTCTGGAAAAAGCAGTTGAAATAGCGGGTCAGAAATTGAAACCCAGGGTCTATTTCACTGTTTCAGTCAGTAGATATCTGTATGTAGAAGTGTAGCAAGATACACAGCATTTTACTTTGACTACTTTATAGAGTGAAAAACAGGACAAACAGCTCCTGAATTAGATAAACGGCTGAGAGCCCTAAAAGGAACACAGTGGTAAAAATAAGTGAGTTTTAATATAGTCGTAAGTCAAAATCAGAAATAATTGT
Organism: Sula dactylatra; assembly: GCA_013389905.1. Classification (NCBI taxonomy): domain Eukaryota; kingdom Metazoa; phylum Chordata; class Aves; order Suliformes; family Sulidae; genus Sula; species Sula dactylatra. The sequence continues at coordinate 779,806 of WEKW01020614.1, forward strand.
TCTAATGCATTCTGCTCCTGACAAATCTCAACTTCTGAAAAGTTTCACATCTGCAGAGTGTCCCAAGGAACTTTTTAAGCATTCAGGGATCACCGACACTTGGCCGAGTGGAACAGAGTGACAGCCAAATGCCAAGCACAGCACTCTACAACACTGCATGGGGAACAGAAATTCCTGCCTAAGGGATCAGAGCAAGTTTCCCATTGTAGAAAAGGACAAAAGGTTTCAAACCTGAAGTTTTCTAGTTTTCAGGGAAGTTAATATTTTGCACGTGACAGGACCCAGCAAGAGATCACTGATCTACAAGGAATGAGAAGATGCTAAAAGCCTTGAGAACTTGAGTAATAATAGGAAATTAATATGATTTCTTTTTTTTTAATATTATTAACTACACATGCCAGACTGCTCTTAAATATTCTCTTCCCACATCCATACCCACACCTTTACCTTCGTACCATACGAATTCTGTATTCAGCTCTGTCCCTTGATCATTAATGCAGACTCCTAAGGTTCAGACTTCAAAGAAACACACGCGTAAGAGTCACAGGCACAGGACTGGAACAGCGTCAAAACTTCCCTGTGCAGGAACCTCGATCTTCTGTTTGACTTCACTGTACAAATATCTCGTTCTATCAAGACTAGGAAATTCAATGATTTATGTAGGGCTTCCCACAGATTAAGTTAATAAGGGAACCCAACAGTGCCTCATGTCCTTCCGCCTTCCAAGCGCTGGTCAATGAAAGGAAATGGGAATGTCTCCTGGGGTAAAGGAAAGACGTGAGCGCTCTACAAATGTGCAAGGGAAGAAACCAAAGGCTTCATTGTGTGGATATGCACTTCTCCAGGAACCCTCTTCCCTTCTCCTCCCTCCCATAAGTGGCACATGATAATGTTCTTCGGGAAACTTGGTTCAACGGCAAAGCCTCGCCCACACCACACCAATCGTCACCTAGAACAGCGGTGTTTTAGCTTTCTTCCTGCTTTTTCTTCTATATTTTTCCTTTCTTTGTCCCTCCCCACTTTCTTCCATTCTCACCCTCCCTCTTTCTGCTGCTCAAAATGTCTGCACTCCCTGCTTCCTTATTTCTGTAGGTTCCCTTCTGTCATTTGTAGTACATTTTAGTACCACCAGCATTACTTGGAGCTCCAGTCATGCCTTACTAGTCAAAGCTTCCAGCATACGAGACAACTACAGTTTAACACAACACAAATGAAGAAATTACGGCACAGATAGATCAAGATATAGGTTTCTCCAAGACCCTATGGGACTTAGGGACTCCTTTTAATGTAACTTGCAATCAACATCCTTTTGAGTTACATTTGAAAATTACACCAGCATTCCCTGGCCAAGGTGAAGCCTCATCACAAGACAGTCAGAAAGGCAGTCTGGCCTTTTTCAGCTTTATTTGTAGCTGCTCATATATTGCCAACTTTCAAGGAAATTACCCAACACCAAACTAACATAGGTGCTGTTTCTTTAGTGGTAAGAAAGCTGCTACACGTCATCAGATTCAGGCATTTTCATGGACAAGTTGGTCTACGCTTGCTCTGAGCTAAGTTAGATGTTAAAATGGTGAAGTGTGAGAAGCTGTTGTAGATAGACACGCTTCAAAGTGCCTTCATCAGCTTTATGATCCCTCATAAAACACTGGGCTAAAGTGACAGTACTGATGGTAGACGGTGTTACGGAGCAACGATTTACTTACTGAGCAGGTGAACTATAAAGCCAAACTCAGAAATTTTTCTGCCTAATGAGAACGTTGCAATTAGGTCATCACTGAACACTGCGTAACCACAAATCGGAGCAAAAACATTCCCACAGAATAAGTAATATGTGACAGCAGGTATTTGGAATGAGAACAAGGATTTCATCCACGTAGCCCTACTGCTGAATTATGTAGATAAACAGTGGTCCCGAGACAGTCAGCTTCCACTGGGGACACGCAGATGTCAGGATACACTGCATTAGCACTAGCAATCTAGAGCTTAAACTCCCAAACATGAAAGTTCATATCCAACTTTGATGTAATTTGAGAAAGTGTTCAGAGCAAGTTTTGGGGTCAGAATTCTATTTAGGTCATGTATGAACTGGATCCGGGCCATAACCTTCTTTGTATCTTTTGGACTCCAGTTTGAGCAACACTTCTGATTTCCAGTAACTCTTTCTGCTAAAAAACAAAATCAGTTTTACACCTAACCTTGCTCAGTTCAGGCTGTACATTTTGGTAAGCCTCTGAACATGAGAGCTTTATTCAAATGACAAGATAAGGGACTTTAATAGGAGAATGCTCTCTGGACTGCTTTTGGTCACTGAAACTCCCTGACCCTCTCCCTCCCTTGGGTCCTGCACAGGCACATGGAAGTACCTGCTGTTGGGGCAGACAGGTCAGGAGAGTGAAGATTTGCAGGTTAATGGGATACCATTCTGATCAGGGAGATTAGGTTACAAGGCCGTGCCTTTGAAGACTGGCTTCTTCAGTATGGCACTGTGGTTTATGACTGGGGATTTCTTTTAATTAGACTGCACTCTTAATTATTTATGACCTATATTATCTGCAGAAGCTGCCCAAACCCTAAGCCTTAATAAGGATAATTGGAATAATCATGTTTTTACCTCTTTTGTAAAGCACCTTGAGCCTTACTGATGAGAAAGGCTAGGACATGATTAGATGCTTAATGAAAAATTATCATTACAAAGTGGAATAAAAATGAAAAGTGAACTAAAAAGGAATTTGCTATTTTATACTGCGTTAGGGCTGAATTGAGGATCATTTATCAGAGGTGACACTCTGAAAACTTTAACCTGAAAATTGAATGGGGATCTTCTTTATGCATCTCACGATGGGAGATTCCAGGTGAGGATGCCAAGAGCCAGAGCCTCAGCCCGAATGTCACGAGAAGTCAGAACAGCCCCCCAGGACACTGCATTATGGAAGTGCTGGGCTATCCTACCATACACTGGTGATTCAGTCAGTTCTTGGCTATTTACAGCATCAAGCAAAAGCAATGGGTGTTTAAGGTCACCCAAGTTCTTGTGTCCACCACAGCTCCTCCACACTAAAGATTTAGCCTTCCAGCCCTCACCTTCCTCAAAAAGTATTCTGGAACTGAGACAGAGACGGGATTTGTGCTTCTCCTTCAACCATGTGGTAAATGTCACGGTGAATATTTATGGGCCTACCCGAATTGGTCTGCTAGTGAAAGGCACAATCTTTCAACCTGAGGGCAGACCCTGAAGTAGCAGCGGGGATGGCTAAACCCACAGCCTTGAGGGGCTGATGGGATCCTGTGCTCTACCGGGCAAGGATGCAAACCCAAAGCTTCTAACTGTTTGGGGATTATCACTCACTGATTGGCATTTTGTTCTCTCAGAGAGCAAAGCAGGAGGATTTGGAGTCATTTTTGCTTAATTCAGAGTTTGGGCAGAGGCAGATCAGCTCCTGTGGGTGTTTGGGGCCAGCAGGACTCTGGAGGGAAGAGGAGGGCATAGCAGGCACTGTGCACACTCTTGCAGCTGTGGCAGGGGCAGAGGTCCCGGACCTGCTCTGCACGACTGTAGGAAGCAAAGCATCCCCTTGCATTACCTAGACTTGAAAATGGACCTGGGAAGGGACAGGAGGGCTCTGCTCTCCTTGGCACTGACTCCTCGGTCCCCACCACCACACACATCAAACAGTCCCCACTGCAAGCCCTCACCGCCTTCACCTCGCCTCGCCGCTTGCCCGCGACGAGAATTCCCCGAGACCACCGGCGGTGCCTGCGGCGACCCCCAAACACTGGACGTGGCCACAGGGCTGCCCCACACCCGCCCAGCTCGCCACGCGAAGGAGGTGACCACTCCGTGAGGGCACGGGGGAGACCCGGGAGCCCCTTCCCCGGGCTCCGAGGGAGGATCCCGGCCCGGGGGAGCCGCGGGGCCCTGCAGCCCCGTCCCGGGCGCTGCGGGGAGG
>WEKW01020614.1:784162-800570 GCA_013389905.1 Sula dactylatra
CGCCGGCGGGAGCTGCCGGCCCGCCTCGCCTCGCCGCCCGAGCACCGAGCGGGAACACAAGCCCTGGCTCGGAAGGGAACTGCCTCCGCAGGCTCCTGTAGGTTTCCACGTCTTGGCCGGCGAGGGAGTGGTGGTCCGGGTGGGTGCTCCATGGACGCCGCTCCTCTCTATCAGGCACCTGGGGGCTAAAGGCACAAAAGTCCTCCGTGAAACACCATCTGGGCTGAGGCACACCAAGAAGGCAGGCGTCAAGGGGAATGCACAGGAAAAAGAAGGGTTGGAGGTGTTCATCCTTCACCCCGAGAGAGGGGGATGCATTCACCACCATCATGGCATCACTCACAAAATGGCTGCTGCCCACAGGAGGCCCCATTCCTTGGAAAGGCAGAGCCATAGCAAAAAGTTCTGACACTTCAGCAGTTACGAGGGTACGTTTGCCAGAGCTGGCCTCCTGGCCAGCCAGATCTGCAGATACTAAGGATGTCCCGGGCCCCCTCTGCCACATCAGGGCTGATGTCCCTGCACATGGCTGCAGAGTCACCAGGGCTACAGGGTGGCTGCCATTTTTACTACTGAGCAACTGTTTCAAGCACTGTTGATTGCACATTTTACAACACAGAATCGCTTTGTCTACCTTCTATATTTAACAGTAGAAGGTAAGTTATGCTGGGACACACCGGTATGAGAGCTCACGTATTTCAGCCTAAGAGGAGCTTATTTTGTTGACAACAAATTTTAAGTCTTTCATGTTGAAATTTTTTATAATCGCAGCCATGAGGATTTAAGCTCTTCACTTTTTATTTCACATGGCTCTCTCTTACTATTAGCCCACTTATGTGTTAAATCTATTACCTTCAGACCATGTTGAGCTTTCTGCAACAGCTTTGTCTTCTAATGTCTTCCACAATGTTTCTAACTAGCAACATTCCTTGCCCCAAAAACACTGAAGAAAAGCAATAAAAATGTAAAAGTGGAACTGTCAAAGGTTCGTGTCTAGAAAAGTTGTCAGAACACATGCAAAAATAACCTAGGAAGATGGGTATAACTCCAGAGGATGTAAAATTTAGTGAGAGAAGGATGCCTTAAGAATATCTTATCACTGCAATAGCCAGGTGCTAAACATATTAATAGGCAAAGCTTAAAAGAAAAAAATCTGGAAGCTCTTGTCACTCAAGTAATTGGCTGCTGGTCTTCGAGTGTACAGCTCCTGCCATCTCAGATTGAGATGTTCATCCATTTTCCTCTACAACCCATAAAGCTGGGTATCTCTCTGGCCTTGCTGTACAAGTTTTGCTATGTCGAGTGAGCACACAGACCTGAACATTGCATTAGTTAAAACAAGCCACGTGGAGACAAAAGGATGTTTTAGAGATGTGAGTAGCAAGCATCCACAGTCGGGTGGAAAAATGTTTTTAAGTGCAGACATCTATGTTCATGGAACATTACTACTCCTTACCATATTTGATTTCAGATAACTTTGTTCTGCTGCTTTCAATGAAGAAGGGAACAAACCCAGCACAGGTGGTGGCCACACACCAACCTTTCACTGTAAACACCAAGAAAGGAGCTATGGAGGGTAAGTCTTTATTGCTCCATGGGAATCCAGCAACACAGGGGTATGAGAGTGACACTAAAATGGGCCGTGCTGTCACGAGGCCTTGTTTCCCAGAGCCAGACAAGAACGATCTGTTATAAAACATGGTGGAATGTTTGTTTTTGTAGTACTGGATTTCCAAAATCCATCGTCTTTTTGTGGCTGACAAGCTCGCTCCTTTCTTTGCCTCGTTACTGCAGCTGTCGGAGGTCTGCACCCCTGCCTGGAAAACATGAGTAACAGCAAGAAAGCAATCCTAGCAAAAATCTGCATCATTCATGCGTAATCAGACAATGCTTGGGAGATTTACAAAAGAGGGGAGGAGGAGAAAACCACAGCGCTGCAGTCATTTGCATTATTTCTAGTTTCTTTTCTTTGCAATAGACACTTTTAGGTTTAAAATGTAATGAGTATATATTCCATACGCAGCTTTACTGGGTTTTAATTCGCATCCCACCGTGACCGAGTAAAATTTGGCAAATAGGCTGTGTCTGTTTATAACACATGCTTTCATTTTGTTTGGTACTATTATGTACATGCATACAAATTAACTTAAAAGCACACTCTGTGTTGTGGCTTACTGCTTACCTCAAAGATTCTCTCCATGGTTCATCCTGGCCGCTTTATACTATTCAGGCCACGCAGAATCTCCTGGGAAGCACCCTAACAACACTGCTGGGAATTCACTGGGAATAAAAACAGGCAATCGCTGCTTTACATCGCTTACATTTCTCTGATCCAGGAGAAAGATACACAAGCAGTTCAGCTGGAGCACTGCCTCTTCTTATAGTTCTTACGAGCAGAGCCATGACTGCTAACATAATCCAAAACACACTTTTGGATGCTCAGAAGCCAGTCTGACTTTGGAGTAGTCCCGGGTTTGGTTTAGAGCCACCTGTGCTCACATTTGGGTCCTGCAGCAAGCGTAGCAGCCAACGCATGACGGTCAAAATGGAAATCCCAGCTTCACACATTTGCACTGTGTTGGTGGTCCTCCACTGACAATACCTGCGGTTCTGCAATGTGCTTAAGCCACATATGCAAGCCTAATTGTCCAACTGTGTGGTTTTATGATGCTAGTTTTAGTGCTTTTAGGACCACAAACTTGAGCAAAGGTGCATTGCAATTCTGTTTACCTGTGACTCGGTTTTTACCTACCTGTCTTCAAAGTTTCCCCTAGATTCAGATTAGATACATTAGTTGCCTACTATAAGGCGAGCTCTCTAGGTGAGAAACACTTAAATTTGCACTTTTTGTACTAGACTTGCACATTAAAAATTTCATCTTACTGCATTATTTGATGGTATGGAAGTTTTAACATAACAGCACATCTGTACCCATTTACTTCCTTACCAACAAAGCTCACTTTGATGATGACTGGGTGCTTACAGATCCACTGGACAAAAAGAAAAGGGTATTTACAAATATTATAATTAGCCAAAAAGGAAAAATATCTCCACCTCCTCCTGCTAGGAAGAACATATTTTAATGTAGACTGTTCTAAAAATCCTCTAAGAAGGACCATATACAAACTGGGAGCACTTTAAATATGTTTATTCAGCAGCTATTACAATCAGCCTCCAAAAAACTGGAGTCCCCTCTTGTTTCTGAACCGTGTCAAGTGATGAAAATGCCGTCTAAGAACATTGAAGCTAAGTAGTGCACTCCTTTCTGAGAAACAGACATCTAACAGGGATTAATCTCTTTGAAAAGGCAAAATATAAATATATACACTCTAAATTCACAACAACAGTTTAAACTCACTATGTTAATTCAAGTGGGGTAACAGTGGACAAATCCACATAACGTAAACTGCAGTCGTAAAATATCTCTGCTGTCTTCTCCTCAAACACTGTCCAGTTTTGGTTTACATTCTGTGATCTGCCTATCGCAGAGTTGAAATACAGAAGCGCTGAAGGGTTGAATCTCAGGGGCTGTGCACGGGACCAGGAAGCGGGGCGATGCTCTCTTCTCTACACGTTGCTCAAGGCATCCACACCAGGAAGAACCTTACCTGTTAGCAGTTAAAAAATACCAATAAAGTTAAGAACCCCTCTGCCCTCAAAGAACTAAGCCTTACACTTGCGATTGCAACATTGAAGCATATAAAAAAAAAAAAATCAGAAATTTTAGGTTAAAAATGGAAGAGCTTGGCTCTACATACACTCCTGTTGCGATTGTGGCTCTTAAGGCATATGGGCTGCATTTAAACTGTTCCACGCAGTAAATGCTTTGCAGGGCTGTAGCAAGTATCCAGAGCACAGCTGCACTCATATGTCAGCAGATTCTTAAACGTACCACAGTCATCAATTCTCAATTAACAATAATGGTAAATTTCTATCCAAGTCTCTGCTAGGGTCAGATCCAAACACCTAAGATCTTTTTCCATTAAGTTTGATGGCAAACAGATTTTCTGATTGGACCTAGGGAGTTGCTGCATACTTTCTTCAATCCCTAGTGGCATGTAAATAGAATTTTGGAGTATGTTGTGGAAATTTTAAGAATTAATTAAGAACAACAAACAAAGCCTCCTACAAGCCTCACGTCTTTTATTGGGACTAAAGCACCCAGGTCTAGGTATCTACATGCCTCAGTCCAACCGATGGAAGCAAGGAATATGCCCAACTTTGAGTCTGAGGGCCCAGATTATTGAAGTGCAATGTTTTCTAAAGCATTTTTAGTTCTTTGTCCTACTTTAATTATGAAGAGAGACCATTCTGGTTTGCTTTTTTTTTTTTTCTCTCCAGAAAACCTACCTCCTAATGCTCAAGCTGTGTGGCACTATGATTTTAACACTGTTCACAACTCGTTAGTTTGCTGGGGTTTTTGGGGGGCGGGTTGCCTTTTTTTTTTTTCATCTTCAGAAGCTTTTCTAATTAGCTAGACTTCCGTTACATTTAAAAGATCACACACACAAACCCACATTTTAGGCCAAAACTTAGACAAGTTTGTCCTTTTGAATAAATCGGTTGCACAGTGTTTCCTTCCAGCCATCTGCATTCTTTCCCTTTACCATCACTCCCTAGGCAACAGAAACAAAAGCTCTGTCTCACATATAACTGCTGGAAACTAACAGCTGCAATGCAGTTTATTGCAGTTTCTCTTCTACAGAGAAGTTGACAGCATTAGATAATTTACACATATTGGGAAACAGCTAATTACCAGAGGAAATGAAAACTCATTTAGAGTACAATGTAACTCATTAGAAGAATCCCGTAAATTCTCACCATTTTGAATTCCAAGTACCCTCATGCAGGTTCCTAAGTCATCACTAGAGGGCTCCCAAAACCAGGGAATTTGAAACAATGCACTGAAAAGGAGACTTCTGGCAAAAGTTCGAGACTATTCTGATCAGATTTCCCTAACAGAAACTGGGCATTTTAAACAGTCTGGTTAGCATGTCTCAGGGGATCATCTACAAAAAAGAGCCCGCTCTCAAGGCCATTATATTTTCTATTCCAGCATTTTTGCTTTCTGGGAGTGACAGACTGTGCTGTTTGCAAGAATACTTCGTTTTCTTTCCCCTCTTCCTCTAGGAGGACCTCCTAGATGATGAGCTCATTGCTCAAAAGCTACGTGGTGGAACAGAAAAGACATTCACTCTGCTGTTGTGCTTTCTTGAATATCAGCATGTGGTAGAGCATCCAGAACTACCTGATTTGCTCAAACAAGTTAAGAGAAAAGAACGATTACCCTCTAGCAGTTCCAGGCTGGCGCCACCTCCCGTGCTGACATGGCTAACTTTATCCTCAGTGTTCCACTTTGCACAGCAAGTTGCTGTATCTCCACCACCTGTAGTGCAAACAAAATCAGTGAGAGACAGAAGAAATTCAGATTTTGTTCACCTTAATGGCCCTAGCTTTGCTACAGGCTGGTCCTGCTCCCAAATACTCAGCACTGGTACACAGAGCAGCTTTTAAAGCCCCATCTCCAAGCTGAAGGACATATGAAAATGTGAGGGAAGAAAAACACTTTGGCAAATATTTTTAACATGGTACTGGCAAGCAGAAGCTTCCTTGTTGCATTTAGAAAGGTGAGAACAAACACAACTACTTACCAATAATGGTGATGCTGCCCTTTCCAGTTACTTCTACCACTTTGTCCATCAGGGCTTTGGTTCCTTTGGCAAACTTGTCCCACTCAAAGACACCAACTGGACCATTCCACACAATTTGCTTGGCCCTTCCCACAACTTCAACAAACTTCTTCACACTTTCAGGGCCGCAGTCCAAGCCCTAAGACAAGTAAGAGAAACCACAGATATTCTTACTGCCAACCCTCATCTGAAATCACCAATGCTGAGCTGGGATCCTCAGAAGCTTCCCCTTCACCCCCAGATATGAAGCAAGGGTCTCTCTCTGCATGCACTGAATACTAAGGAACAGAAAGATTTGCCAGCAGCTGCTGCAGTAGGGTGGAGTCTGGTATGGTATTTATCTTCCTAGTATGAATGAAGTAATTTTTAAATCAATGTCAGATGCTTGAAGCCTTAGTTAGAAACTTTTGCCAACTCTACTTCAATTCCAGTCAAATAAAAGGGATTTCTATTGCATACAGATCTGAAGGTTTTAGAGTAATTTTGCTGTTTTAATCCAAATCTCCCAAAAGCTACTTCAGACTTAAAAATTCAGGACAAACAGGGCTTCAATTTCATTAAACCAACACACTCTACGCAGCTTGACTGCCTTCAGAAACATTTGCAAAGGATCACAATTACTCCTTCTACTCCTTTAAGAGGTGTCCTTCCCACCCCACAGGTGCCTGTTACTTCTTTTCATCCCTTGCTTCCTAAAAACCCACCATCCAGCCAGCAGGAATGCCTGAAGCCACAGTGGCTTCCCCAGTCTGTGCATGCTCATCAAATTTGTCCGCAGTGACGAAGTCAACAGGCAGAGTAATCTTCACACCATTCTTCTCTGCTTTGGCCATCAGGTCCTTGACAATTTTTGATCCCTCTTCATCAAACAGAGAGTTGCCAATCTAGAGAAATTATTTAGGAAAAATAGGAGAGAGGTGTTATGTTTAGCTACTGGTCGTTACAGAAGAGAACAGCAGCAGTCAAACCAAACTGCTCAGACAGCAATTCTGGAAAGACTGCTTTCTTAAAGCACCTAGCTAGACATAGGCAGTAATTCGATTTTTGCAAAGTGATTGTGTAAGTAACTCTTGCTGAGAGTCAAGATAGCCAGTTCTCAATGCCAGACTATATATATAAGGGACATTCTGACCATATTCTTTATTAGGAGCAGACACAGAATTGCTCTTTTCATACCTCCATGTTGTTGATCACTTTGAGGAAGGTGAACGCCATTCCACCACCAATGATCATCTCATTGACCTTATCCAACATGTTACTGATCAGCTGGATCTTATCCTGAACTTTGGCTCTGGCAAGAGAGAGAGGAGGAAAAAGAATGAATAAAGTAGCCACTGCCCAGAACTCCTCAGACAGAACTTACTCCCTAGTAATCTTCAGCTCAGACAGCATGAAGAGTCCCAAGGACTGCTTGGATTGAAGCAGAATTAATCAACTGCTATTCAGTAATGGCAATAGCGCGATTGTGGCATGTCAAGGCCATTCTGAGAGAACGATCCAACACAGGAGTTGTTGGGAGTGGGCAGAAAGGGAACTTGGCAATGTAGCAGGCCAGCATTAAACATCAACTTCCAAGAGCGTTATTCAGTCCTCCATTTTTTTCCTATTTAAATGTAAACCTCGTTTGGCGTATCAGAGCCTGATTTCCCCTGACTGTCCAGCAAGGCAGAGCAGAGATCAGAGCACTGCCTTTCACAACTGCTGTCCAACCCCGGACACTCTGCACAGCTCCTGTAACCCACACAGGTCCGGCACCCCATCACACTCACAGTACAGCTTCAAGCTGCTGGGATGATCTGTGATACAGAACTGCCCTGCCCAAAAGCAGATGACTGCTGTTGGCACAAGATACAAATGATAAGAGGACAACAATGCCAAAATTACTTTATGTAGGAATGGCAGAGGAGGCGGTAAATAGGCACAAGTCTCCTGTCTTCCCTCTTTAGTGCCATATATGGAGTTCTTGTTGTCCTCTAAAAGAAAGCTTGATGGAAGACCTTAGGAAACAACTCTGAGCCAAACCTAGGCTGGCACTCAGGAGACTTGCATTATAATCTTAGTTTGACCATGCCCTGCTTGGTGGCATTAGACAAGACCATTTCCTCTTCTTGCTTGAGTTTCCCCATCTCTAAAACAGGGATAATGGTATGAATTTCATTAACAAAATGCTTTCAGATCTAACCATAAGAAAGAGGTATTGCCTCTACAAATCCAACCTTAGCAACCATGGAGAGCTCTGGTGTGAACCAGCCACCAACCCCAGTTTAAGCCGTGAAGTTGCTAACGTTGCTACACTGTGGGAGCTGAACTGGTAAACAGGCGTTGATGGGATGGGACAGAGCCACAAACCCTGCAGGGCCCATCTTGCCATGTGCAGCTCCAGGCAAAAAGAGTGTTGGTGAATTAGATTTTTGTTTCTTTCCCTTGCAAATACCCTGCTCCTGGCATTGAATTACCTTTCTGCACATGGTCTTTCTTTGCCAGCACATTTCATTTCCACCTTACTTGTCAGTATGGTTGTTCTCAGTTCATCTTCTAGGCCCAATTGTGTTATAAGCAGTAGCAAACCTGCAGCTCGACCACATGCAGATTCCAAGCGTGACCTCTCTCTGGTACAATCGAGCAAGAGTTGCTCCATCCGCCGTCACATCCAGCAACCAGCTGCACCACCAGTGGAAAGGTGGTGCTTTCAAACAGATAAAGGGATTTTTCTGGCTCTGAACTGCTCTCAGAACTCCTCCTGTGACTCACTAAGGCGCAGTTGGCATTCATCAGTCCTTGGCCACACAATGAGTTCAGTATCAAGCTCCTAGACTGGGACATGCTGGTCACCCTTGTCAAGCACCTCTCAAAAAAAGGTCATTTTGTTCCCACTGGATTTACTGCATTTCCAGACTTTACTAACAGGGCTGATATTCTAACATTTTGGCCATCCTAGCTGCTGCTCTCACTCGAACATATACTTCTGTCAGGAACATGGAAATGTTACTGTGTCCCAGCTTTGTGTTACCTTTCAAAGTATTTTAATTCACCTGATGAACTGAAATACACTGTCACAGAACTACAGTGCTGAACTGGGTACATACACGCAACAGAAATCGGCAGTGATGGGAAATTATTTCTTCAAGCAAGCAGACACTTGGCTTTGCACCTTCAAGTTTCTTTGCACACTAGCGCTGTGGAAGAGCAGAGGCCCACCCAGCTACTGTAGGTCACCATTGCATAATGGCAGATCGTGTCAACTTACACAGTGCTGAGCCTGCAGGATGCTTGTACTCTGAACTGTGGAGGAAAAGTCACCAACACTGTTTCAGGGCCATCAAGTGTATCTAACAGCTCTTCTGGTTCATCTGTACAACAAACTGCTGCGGACTATCTCAGTTTGGGGAATGTAAGAGGTCAGGAGATATGAGCAGACCCTGACAGTATCATCACAGGGGCAGACACAGTCAGTTAGCTCCTCCCTAATCCACATTTTACAGAGATCTCAGGACTTATCTACAAACCTGAACTGTAGGTACAGTTAAAAGGAAAGCCCTTGTTTGAACCAAGCCAAAATAACCTTTCTTTTCTTACAGAGGAGTTGAAGAGAAATACGGGGTTGATACGTTCTTGAGTCTTACCCTCCAAGAATTGCTAAGAAGGGTCTCTCCGGACTCTCCAGGGCCTTAGCAAAATAATCCAGCTCTTTCTTCATCAGGAAGCCAGCAGCCTTCTGAGGCAGACTGACACCTACCATGGAGCTGTAGAGTAAAGAAAGGAAAGGAAAAATTTTCTATCAGTACAGGTCCAAACACCCCTGTGTCTCACACATAATGTTTTAAAGCATTATAAAGCCAATCCTTTAGTCAGCTGCAGCAATGAGAATAGCTACTACCTGCACAAAAACAATCACGAAGTTTTTGTTTTCCTAGTTTGATAAGATGGCTGTACACATTTACTTTCTGCACAGACATGTTGATATGCAAGACACTTACAGTGTTAACTAGTGATCCAAAATGCTGAGGGACAAACAAGCATAGCAAAAGCAGGGATGTCTTCCTCCAATAGCACTGGATTATGCAATCAAGCGCAAAGAGGGCCACTAGAGCTTGCAAGTACACATATCTAAACACACTCCAGGAGAATAATCAGTCTGGAGCTATTAATCTTTTGGAAGAGAGGTCTGCTGTAACTGCAGGACAATTTATACAAGTCCTAAGCAAGTAATTTTTTTATCTCCAAAGACTAAAAAAATCTTGTCTTCAGAGTTTCAGCTGCCTCCTTGTCCCAGAGGGAAATTCAAAAGAGCATATACTATTGGCAAATACCTCTGCTAAATCCATTACTCAGGAACAAACACAGCAGAATGATAATGGGATAAGCCCAAAAGGAAGGTAAAACTCATTAGGGGCAAAGCTTTATGTGCTTCCATGGCAGACATCATTCTGCACTTCTGCCTGTGGAAGGAAAATTAGATACACACCTGTGAGCTCGGTGGGCAGTTCCAAAAGCATCATTGACATAGACATCTCCCAGTTTAGAAAGAGAGGCTCTGAAAGCCTCCACTTTTGCAGGATCAGCCTTGATCTAAAAAGAGAAAGAAAGACAAGTTAATGCTATTCAGGTACACTGAGTTGATTCTGAAACTCAAGTCAGAGACAGCAATTTGACTTGTAAACCCAAAGCAAAGAAAGGTCAGCTGAAGACACACATCAGCTCATCCTGTGGGTCACTGTATTTCTTATGCTCCTTCCCAGTCCAGCAGGAGCAACAAAAAGGTTTAAACTCCACGTTAAACTCCCTGAAACTGCTGTTACAGGCCTGAGGACTCTTCCCACTTCAAGTTTCTGGTCCATCAACAGAGCAGGAATGAACTGCCGCACTACGAACCTTTTAGTCTCTCTCCAACAGATTTCCAGGTTTGTGCAGTGAACACAGGTAACACAGAAAGGGTGTGCAGAGACAAGGTAATGCTGAGATGAGACTAAACAAGCTTGTGCTCACTTACTGAACAAAGAAAGTGTGGTGTCCAAGTGCCATAGGTAAAAGGATGAGCTCCTGAAGGATTGATTTAGCAGCTGCATTGAGGATTAACTTATAAGTAGCCTGTACACTACAACAGGCCACAGTGAAAGCAGCCAACAACAGAAAGTTGGAGATAAGCTTAGCATATAGTGGGCAAGAACAGATGCGTTTCTGTTAAAAAGACTTTTTCTCTATCCTCCAAGCATCCTATCAAAGCCTCACAGGACAGCTCATGTAGTTCAGTTTTCTTTCCCACCATGAAAAGACAGCAGAACTCACTTTGACAGGAAGTGACTGCTCGGACCTAGTTTACAGCCACTTGGTCTTAGAGAACGGCCCAGACTGGCAGTCAAGCAATCGCCTCTCCAAGTGCCTTGGCGCTTTATCAGCTCACGATCCCAAGGGAGGCCTCTGCTAGCACCCAGATGTAACACCGTGAGGACAATGGCAGGAAGGTATGGCAATATATGGCAGATGGGTTCAGCATGGCTTTGGGTGCCCTTTAATTCACACAGCCTGAGCAGAACACAAGCCAAAGGGACTACACAGATTATGGAACAATGCTGTCAACTGCTCCTTTACTTGGTAAATTGGCTGGCTTTCCACAAAGAGATTAAGTGCTCCTGTTAAAATCTGTAACATCTATACGCAGAACACAAGAGGCTCTGAATGAAGGAACCACTACCACTTGATCTGCTTTGGAAAGCCACAGTTTCTAAGCACCAGTTAGTAATCTGCAGTCTTGCATGGCATCACTATTTCCATAGCACTGACTTTTACCTCTGTTCGGACGAGCAACAGGTCTGTCAACAGCACCTCACCTGTTGTGCTCAGCTGCAGCGCATGCTTTGGTATGCATACACCCAATTAAATAATCTGAGAATTACAGAAATGCACAAAACCCTTTCCCAAAGCAAATTAAATTCTTGCCCCACTCTTGTCCCTGCCACCGTATTAGCTTTCAGTGGCACGCAGTTCTAGTTTTGAGTAATTCCAGACTTGCTCAGTTTCTCATTGCCATCTGCAAAGGCTTACTGGTACTCTGGGCTATTTTTCTAAGCTACAGGAGTCCTGTGTCAGCCCATAAAGGGCACCACACGATGTCAGCATTCCACTCCACGCACTGAATCCGAAAGGAGCCAAGGTCTGCGTAAAGTCAACGGGGTCACCATTGCTAAGAAAAGCAGCTGTCTGGAGCAAGCATTCTTCCTGACCTTCAAGAAAATGTCAGAGGTGCAGGGCAGCCTGGTTCTAGATGACTACTGGTAAGAGCAGACAGGCTTATAAAAGGGTGTGATAATCCCTATGTTGCAGAATGTTTAAACGTTGTATTAAAATGTTAGCCAGATAACCAAGAAAGACATGTCGTTCTTGTGGCCCCAGAGGCAACACACTATCTCCAACTGACCTTGTTTTGTTTTAGGCATCCCAAAACAAAGTCTAATAAGCAGCAACCAATTTCCTGCACAGCCCCATTTGGCTCCTTTTTCCTTCTTTTACAGACTACACCACCTTTGGCAGAATCACCTATAGCCTTTCAGTTGAGCTGTTTCATCTTGGAAGTTCAATGCATTTGACTCAAACTTTTGCACAGCATGGTACAAGCGATGGGACATGCTGAACTAAAGATCTCTGACATCCTTGTGAGAGCAAATTCATAAAGGAGCATTTTAGACAGGCTGCTGCCCCCTTGTGAATCTGCAGCAAACAAGGTAGTCAGACCAGAGCAGGCATGCACAAAAGCTAGACTTGAAGTTTCACCTTGTTCCCGGAAGCATCCTTCCCTTTCCCTTCTTCTTCTACATGGAATCGGAGGTTCTCTAGCAGGATGATGGAGCCAGCTGCAGGATTAGCACAGGCCGCCTCCACCTCAGGACCAACACAGTCCTTCAGGAATAAGACCTCCCTGCAAACAGAAGATATACACTGTCACCCCACCAGTGACTCTTCTTTTCAGAAGGGAAAGCATCCAGGTCCACTGACAGAGAGGCCCCGATGCACACTGGACTGCTCTTTTACTTCACCTGCCCAGGAGTGCTTTAAGCTCCACAGCTACTGGGGCCAAGGAGAACTTTTCCGGCATGGGAACACCATCCGGACGACCCAGGTGACTCATCAAAACCACCGACTTGGCTCCATGATCCAAGCAGTGCTTGATGGTAGGAACAGCCGCCTTGATTCTGTAATGGCAGAGAAGAACAAATGAAAAAGGATTCCAGTAGATTTTACCAGGCAACGAGACTTAGTGACCACTTACACAAGAGCCCTGGGAGTTGTACCTCAAAAATACTTAAGAAGTCCATCCTACCTCTGGCATTCACTCAGTTCAGCTGACCCCTCATCAAAAGACAGCAGGGCATCACCACCAGTAAGTCTCCAAAAGGGACACTGGGCTTCTCAGCAACCTATCCTTGCTAGAACAAATGTCTAGGAGACTAACCACATCCCACAGAGCACAGCTTTCCCTATGGAGCTAACCCAACTTACTCTTCCCCTGTGAATTGTGACAACCCTGAAGCACAGTCAAGAAAGCACCATCAAAATTCTCTGTCCCAGCATGCCTGCATATGTTTCACTGTTATCTTCCATGTGATGTAGGATACAGAAGTAAAATGCATTCTGTAAACTAAATTCTGTCGCAACTTGCAGCTAAGAAATGCCAGGACACACTTGAACATTTACTGGGCTTCCTGGTTTAGTCTGTGATCCTAAACCAATAAAGAAATGATGTGAATATTGAGCAGTGAGCATATTGTGGTGAACAAAACTGGCATCTACCTGCATGGGACAGATAAGCAAGACGAGACATTTGATACCACTGTTTCTAAACACCGTGCCTTTGCATGCTGCACTAGAACAATTGCTCTAAGTCAACAAGTTAACGCAACCACAGGATAACAAGGAGGAAGAAAGTCTTCTGGGTACTACCAGCAAATACAGCAAATTTTCACACACAGCCAAAGGGATGTGGTTGTGAAATGGTCGTAACACTTTAACCATATTTAAAGATAGAGTTTAGGATCTGTACAATTAAGAGACTTCTCCTATGTGCTTTCAACAGCAGCTACGGTGAGAAGCCACCTCGTAGTTAGTGTAGTTTGCTAACAGCTGCAGGGGTTTTAATTGACAGTTGTTGGACTTTCTCTGAGACACCTTTAATATTCTGGTACAAGCAATGACAGCTTAATCATGGTAGCATTCCAGGTACTGCTAATAGAACCTGGCTAAAATCAGAGAGAAAACAGACTTTGGGGCTTCCATCTGGGATGGAAATTATGGCTCACCTTTGATTATTGGTTATTTTGTGATCCTTCATTGGAACATTGAAGTCAACCCTAAAAAAACAGAAATATAATTAAATACTCAATAAATTTCTTTTACAAAGAGCAACGGAACCCGCGAGTAAAGGCACTGGCTAGAAATGAAACGTTACAATTAGAGTAAAATTTTTAGCTCTGCCTTGTACACAAATTCCACTTTGAAATCAGTGTGTTATCAGCCATTTCTGCTTGTAATAACAGAACACAAACAGAAAAATCCATCTGGTAGAATGACTTAGTGAAGCTATGTCACCAATGCATCCTAATGCCCATGACTGCAGTAGCAATGATGCTGAAGCAGGAAATAAAACTGAGATTGAATGAGCTCCCCACAACCTTTTCATTTTAAACAACATGCTCGCAGATCACCGACTGGGAGCTTCCAAGGAAAGGAAGCAAGTAATGAAAAATGACATTGCGTTCTCTAATGAGGCCTCTAAAATACGTGGTTGGACTACTCGGCAAGCAGGCAGGCTCAAGGAAGCTGGCCGGTTATTGCCTACAACTTTGAATTTCTGTTCTCTGCAGCTCTCGCCTCTGCAGCCAAGTGCTGCAGCTTATCACATTCCCACTGGAAGGCCGGACGTGGATCGAAAGATAACTTCCCTTCTCATGCCAGACGAAGGGATGGAAGGGAGTTTCATCAGCCATTTCTCACCAGCATACCTTGTGCCCACGTGCTGACTAGCAGCAGCAGGAAGCTGGGTGGCGTAACAGCTCAAGGCAGAAATCACTCACAAAGCTAGGGAAGGGAACATCTCACTAACTGTAACAGCATATCAGAACGAGGAAAGTGAAATATAGTGTTACAGTTCACCCTTCAACATTCTGTATCTATATTAAAGAGCAAAGAAATTCAGGAAGGTGCTTGAGTTTTCTTGTAGCCTGCTCAGCTCAAAAGGGAAAGAACGACAAAAGCTGCTAGCAAAACAGGAGTAGCTGAGCAGAAAGAAATTGAACTGGCAGCCCCGGAGTACAGCGGACTAATTCTAGAAAGGGGAAAGACAAGCACCATTATCGTGCTATTATTCTAAAAAGAGAGAATAAAAGAATAGTTTGCTTTAGAGAGCCATCAGAGCTACAAAAGAAAGACCCAGCTCACCCTTCCTCCCACTGCAGGACAACTGAAATCTGAGCTCCCCTTGAACCCTTCCTCCTCCCCATTCCCAACTTCTCTTGAAGCTTTGGCCTTAGGACTGGAAGATAAGCAGTTTATGAGTACGCCAAAAATCATGATGAATATGAGAAGAAAAAAAGTATCGATTTCAGTAGTACTGAGAGCACATGGTGAGTCTTTTCAGGGAAAAAAGATGCAGGCGGGAAACAGAAAGACTGGCATGTCCTCTGCTGTTTCACTCAGTTTTAGTAGCCCATCACAGAATTGCAAAGACAGGTATGTGTGCATTAACTATCGGGGGCTAAAAGCTGGCTAACCCACCCTCTGCCAATGCAATGCTGTAACACAACTCAGAAAAGGAAAAAACAGTCAGATGGAAAAAAAAAAAAAAACCAAACAAATCAGTTGCTACAGAGATAAAAAAATCTTTTTTTGTACCAGATTTAGGAAGCGCATGCAAATTCTGAGCTAGCTTCCTCAGTCCTCATTATGGGGGCTAGTTTCTGGTAATCAAATTTCTAGGGAACTACTTTAAAATAAGACGACAGAAAGACAAGATAAAAAGAGCAAGTTGCCTGATGCAGATTACAGAGAAGAGAAGTTATAATTTTATTATGACTTGCCGACTCTCCGAGCAAGGCAACAGGCACACGCTAGTCATATTATGGTGACCTTGGACAAAGAATCCCACAATAAGAGTATTTCGAGCACGATGTATCATAATGTACCTCGGTGCCCTTATCTCCCGGTATTTGGCAGCTACGATGTTTTATAAATAAGCTATGAAATCCTACTTTAGGGTTTTAATACCAGGGCGTGCTGAACACCAGCGATTCGACTCTTATTGCAAAAAATAGAATTCTTCTTTTATTTGGGTAGCTGGCCAGAGCCGTATTTCCACTTTTTTTATTGCAACGTTATTCAGATTTGCAAGAAGAAAAAAGGGAACTAGGGAATAACCTTTTTTTTGCAGTGCTCCCCGAATGAAAATACGGTAGACTTTCTAGTTTTCCCCCTCGAACAGCCCGTGGATGACACACGTGCAGGCAGAGGAATTCACCAAGGCGGGGCTCCTGCGGTTTCAGCCCCCCCGGGTGGGCGATGGGGGCCGGACACCGCCCGCCCCAGCTGTGCCCGGATTTACACCCCTCTCGGGCACCCGCATCGCCCCTCGCACGGGAACAGACACACTGCTGGGATGGGCGACTCGGGACGTGCGGGGGCCTCGCCAACAGTCGGCACACGGGGTGGGGGGGTGGGGGACATGACCAAAA
>WEKW01020614.1:801149-837976 GCA_013389905.1 Sula dactylatra
CCCGCCCCGGGGAGGCGCGGGGTCCTACGGCGGCCTGTCCATCGGCCCGCCAGAGCGCCGGAGCCGGGAGGCAGGTCCCGCCACCGATTTAAAAATATATTTGACTGTAGAATTGAAAATAAATCTGCAAGCCCGTCATTAAAAACGCTTTTTCTGTAAAACGAAGCACGGCAGTTCCTGCAGGTCACATAAACCTGCCCGGCCTCACAGCTTCTGGAAACAGTCACCTGCTTGTTGTGTTTCCTCCTCAGGGACTTGGCTGGATTTCACTGAACTGAACCCTCTTTCATTTCCAATCTCTAAACATCCAAATTAATAGTTTTGGATCTTACTTGAGGGTAAATTATCCATGAATGTTGAATGTCGGTGGGAAGCCTTCAAACAAAGGCCAGGCACCTGCGCAGCTGAGAGGCAGGGCTGGCATGGGCCCAGCATCTCAGCTAGAAGAACAAGACAAAACCCAGCGTATTTTTAAATGACCTGGATAGATTAATACTTTTCAAGGCAACTGGGAAAAACCATCTGTTTAAAGCGGTACACTTCCCAGAAGCGTGGCTTGTGTGTGCTGTCAAAAACTTGCCCAGCCCATCATACGTGTAGCCCACAATGCTATGTCATGGACTGTGCGCTGTATGAAAATAATGCAGTGTAGTGGAGGGCGTGCTTTATGAAACGGGAGCGCATGGCCTTTTGCCTTTTACCCATGGGATAGCTAGGCCTTTCTGTTTGCTGGCAGGTTTATTTTTTGCCACGCTCACTAAATATACAGGCGCTGCTGAGAAAATTGTGATGGCAAGCCGAGTGCCTGACAAAACTGGTTCTTTGCTGACAGAAAGGCCAAACTTAGAGGAACAGCCTACGACAGGCAAGCAAAGTGCAGGCAAAACAGAAGAAAACGAGCGTGTGCTTACAAGAAACAAAATAGGAGAGCCAAACTAATGCACTTCTCACTCATAGATGAAAATATCCACTCTCTGTGGGCTCAGGGGCAGAGGATCAAGGGCCAGAGCCTTGGGCTGCAAGACTTGTCACAAGGCTCAGAAGAGCCTGGATGGGCCTCAAAGACAGGCTAAAGAGGTTAGTTTACTCGAGTTATATGGCAATCCCAACAGCAATAAAAGCAGAAATAACAGAAGTTGGAACAAAGTAATAGATAATGTGAAATCACCTATTAGGATGGAGAAGACCAGACCTTAGTTTACCAGTGTGTGTCACCGTAGTTTATCATCTATAGCTATAAATCATACAATCAGGGTTCAAATTAAATTGGGTCCAGTACTGGTCTCAATATTGACTGCAGAGTAAATCTGGAGCGTATCCAAGGGTTCCTTCTGCAAGTTAGTAAACCAGCCCTGAACTTGCAACAGCCAGCAATGGTTCCTTGTAAACCAGAGGACCTGGACGGCACAGGCAGTATCACCAGTGGGCAGGGACGTCCAGAAGTACTGATGCTAATACAACATCACCAAAGCCTAAGAGTCAAATCCTAAATCGGTCCTGAATCCAGCCTTCCCAGTGTCTGGGAGTGCTCCATTTTTGGATCCTCCTTCAGGGTCTGTTCAGCAAAACAGCTCTCTGAAGAGCAGGGATCACCTGCACACAAGCACAACTGCTAAGAGCTGCTTTTACCAGAACAGCCTGAAGCGCAGCCGCAGGCGATAGCAGGTGAACAAATGCTCACGTTAAAAGGACTCTGGGTAAGAAGATAAGGAAGGAGTACTCCAGATCCACAGGAGCTGTAACTATTTAACTGTTCTGAAATTAACCCATTTCCTTCTCCCTGTTCTACTTTGTGCTGCTTTCTTCACAGGCAACGGTTAAATTCCTTGATGCTGACTCAGAAAGGAAGGCTCCTTTCAGCTGCAGTCCACAACCACATCCTCACAGCACCTATTACTTTCCCTGGTAAATGGATTCATTCATTAGTACAAGACTTTATTTTAAAAAGCTTGCATGCCACCTCCTAGGGGTAAAAAAGTATGGAGGAGAAAAGTCGGCACATGGCACAAACACGGTAACTTGAGCACCCACAGTAATGTAAGATGGAAGATAGCTATATACCACCGCTGGCTGAGAAGAGGGGACACTTGCTAATCCCCGGTTAGAAGAGAGCATTCAGGAATAACAGACTAAGCGAGCCACAAATAAAAATAATTAAGTAAACCCCACCATGAACACTCTACTCAATAGGACTAACGCCACTACAACTATATACATCTGATAGGCTGGTAGAGAAGTCTGTAGCCATCTGAAATTAGAAGCTTAGCGCAGTTAAAAGGATCTGTTGCTTTGGGCAGGACTGCAGCCATACGAACACATTATGATCATAAGGTGTACTCTGGTTTTATGCTTTTTCCCCATTTTTTGGTGAAGAACATGAGGGAGGGGAATAGGGAGGAAGTCACCTGAGAACTTGCAGTGGCAGAACATAACTCCAGATGGGACGTGGCCAGGGCACCAGAATTTGTGCATTACAAAGAAGTTACAAAGAAAGGGGAAGTATTACAGGCACATGTTTGAGACTCAAAGCTCATTTCCACGCCTGAGTCACCTTTCTGTCCTTCTCTCCTGTTGTGAAATGTTTAGAATATACTGCAAATATTTAAAGAATAAAGCCCATGCAAACAGTTCAAAACCTGTAGTTTTAAATTAATCACTACAACAAAGCCAGGAGGGCAAAGGGCTGGTAATGACAAAACGAGGATCTGGTCTTAGACCTGTGACCATCCGAGGAAGTAAATTTCTAGGAATACGAAACAGAAGCTGTACTTTAGACTGACATAGCCCTCGCCTGCGCGATGCTGTCTGCTTCGTTTAGCCTAAAGGAATGGGATCATAGCAAGTTTAGACAGATCACGGGCTTTGGTGCACTGGTCTGCATATTTGTATGAATCAAACTGAAGGGCTGTGGATTGGAGACCAATAATCTGCATCTTCATCTGTTTCACATGATCCAGTCTTCCAAAACTTCCTGCTTTTATAACCGCCCTCTGCATTTTAAGCTTCTACTTAAAAACAGGCTTCAGCACAAGTTCTAAGTTTTCTTTTCTCATTTCAGTAGTGCAATATTCAAGCACAGGTAACTTGAGGAAAGATAAGAGAGCATTCTTGAGAGAGAGAGACTGAAGAAGTTCATCAGGAAGAATGAGAAATAACCTTCCCCCCTCCCCCCCCCAATGCTGGCTCTCAACCTTACATGCCTGGATTTCAGAAGTAGAGCATCGCTGAATGACTCTAGAGCAAGACTGTTTGTTTATATTAAAAGGCTTTTACACAGGGATCACGTATTTCACCATGGGGTTTTAATACAACAATTTAAAAATAAGTTTTTTTTTTAAAAAATTGTTATTTAAAACATATTGAATTGATTTGTAACACAGATTTGCTGGGATAATCAAAGCTGATGCTGTTTGGGGCATGCAATTTGATATCAATATCAAGATATACTCCCCTCATCAATCTTAACTGGACATTTATCTATTTTAATGCAATCAACTCCTATCTTTTGCTTTAGACCTTCAATACTGCCTACTTAAAAAACGGGTAACAAATTAATCTAACAATAATTAGCAGCAAAAATTACTAACAAAAAGACAAATCCCCAGTTTAACCCTCCCAATAGATTCGTCACTGAACTGTGGGTTTCGTGACCAGAACAAAGCCGAGGTGCGAGCGGTTTGGGGCACCGGCCCGGGGCTGCTGCCTGAGCCCAGGGGCTGCCCCGGCATCCCCCTGGGCTGTCCCAGCATCCCCACTTCTTATGAAACAGATGCTGTTTCTGGACTTTTGAAGAAACAAGGCCCTCTAGGGGGAGATGGGTGAGAACTCACTGGGAAATGTTAACGCTTTACCAATATTTCTCCATGGTTTCACAGTTTCTGCAAGATGCAATCGGAAGGGTTTTTCTGCCTCTTGGTGAGAAAATTCTTCCCCAAAACTCTGCCAGGCGCTCTTTCTGTGCTCCTTCCCTATTTCTAGTTACCTGATCCACTCGTAGTCTTTCCACTTTATCATGTTTAAATATATCTCTTTAATTGCACTTAATTTAAATTTTGGAAATTACAAGTCTGCTTTGTTAATTTCTAATTTGCCCAGTTCCCAAACCACTGAGTGCTGAACGAATAAGCGGATCTTGTCTTTTTCTCCTCAGTTTCTCTCTTACCTCCTTGACGAGGGCAGTTTCTAACAGCACAAACCAAAATTCGGTGCTCCGGGGTAGGCAGGCTGCAGAGGTGACACCCCACCGAAGAGCCATCCCAGCACCAAGTAAAAGAGAGGAGACAGGATTCAGTTCTGCTCGGCTTTTGTCTGCTGACATTATCAATGGCAGGAAGCTCCTCGGAGTGATCTGCTGCTCGTGCAGATCAGGCCTTTCGGACAAAGATGTCACTGCTTCTGGGCTATTCTGCATCCACCATGGACATCTACCGAGTTCACCTCCATAGGTGACTGTACCTACTCTGACATCGAGCATTTTTCAGCAGGGAACCTTCGCTTACGCGCTCTGTAAATTATCAGCTAGCTGTGGCTCTGTGGAATTAGCAAAGACTTTGAGAAATTACACGGGATTTGTTCCAGTGGGCATGCGCAAGGTTAGCTTTTGCCTTTTAATCCTAAATAAAAAGTGGAGTTACCTGCTGGCAAACTTCTCTGCCCTTCAGGGCGAGGCGGAGCCTCTGCCTCACTATGCGATCGTAAAGCACTCACTGCACTGTGAGCGTTACCAGGTGGGAACATTGGAAGTTAAGGACAAATTAGGCAAAAATATTAAGATTTATACCCACAAACTGGCTGCTGCTCTGAAGATTAAAGTTTATGCAAACACAAATCCCATATGTTCTCACCAGCTCTAGCTCTGTCTGGTTTTTTTAATCCTTCCCAGCTCTTCCTTTTAATGATCTGCTGGGATATGGAGTTGGAGTAGCCAGTCTGGCACTGTGGAAAAAAACAGCCTGAAGCATGGGCAAAATTCGAAGCTTCTAGCACCAGTGTAGCCAGAGAATAAACGTGTACGTCTCCTGGCTGCTCCCATCACCTGCCTTATGGCAGCAGGTCAGCAAATGAGCGCACGCAATCTCATTTCTCACATTAGCAGGGAATGAAGGGCTTTGGGTCTGTCCAGGTATAAAGTTGGATGGGGGGTTAAACTGAAAATACTGAAGAATCCTACTCTATCCACACTGTCCCTTTTTCCTTCCATCTGAGCACGTATATGTACGGCTCTCAAACTCTCCTTATGGAATTTATTTTAGAGATGTGTTTAATGGGATAAAAAAAAATCTTACCCCTTCAGCAGTTCTCATTCATGACCTAGGAGGTATGATACAAATGCACGGCTACCACTTCAATTATCCAGTCAACTGGAAGGAAAAAAAAACCCAACATTGCCAGTAGCACAGCTCTGGTATCGAGACAAATGCTGAATTTTGAATCAAAGCCTGACCTTTAGGGTTTGTCAAACTGTTCTGCAGAGATGCTTTCTAAAATAAAAATTTAAAAAAAGAGCATCTTTAAAAAAAGATAACGTGGCCATACTAAAATTAAAGCATCTAGGGAGTGGTTATAAAAAAATAAAAACCTATGCAGGAACTGTGCGCTGGTAAAGTGGACTCCATCAAGCCTGAAAACGCGGTGTTTCAGGCAGCAGCTGCAGGGGCTCCAATATTAACCAAAAGAGTACCTGGTGAGGGTGGGCTGCTGGAACGCAGCATTTCTGAGTGCTTCTGTAATGCCAAACAAGGAAATAAGTTTTAGAATAACGTTGATCCTATCA
Organism: Sula dactylatra; assembly: GCA_013389905.1. Classification (NCBI taxonomy): domain Eukaryota; kingdom Metazoa; phylum Chordata; class Aves; order Suliformes; family Sulidae; genus Sula; species Sula dactylatra. The sequence continues at coordinate 806,923 of WEKW01020614.1, forward strand.
TTATCTACTATATCATTTTCCATCAGAGCCCTAGAAGCTGGTATTTGTTCCACACAGGGTAAAATGAACCTATACTTGATCCAAATAATTTAACCTTTTTTTTTTTTTCTCCCCCAACAAAACAGCACTATCGAACACGAGAGCTCCGCTCTCCCCTCTCACAGGGGCTCGCTGCCCCCAAGGGATGTGAGGCAGGTGAGAGGCTGCTGTAGTGAACACCGATATGAGCTAACGTAAAACTGAAATCATTGGCTTACGACAGAATTTACTCTGTGACAACTCAAAGTTTTCACTTGGGAGACATCATTGGCTTGTCAGATTTCAGGGAAGGAAAGGCATTTCCAAATTCCAGGAGAGTCTTAATAATTGCTAATTCTCTACCTATTAAACTTGGTGTTACTTGAATCACAGACGATGTATACTGGGCAGATGAACACAGATTCTTGTATCGCACCCCGATCCCAAGACCATGTGACACAGGATTTGGGGACTCCTGGCTACTTAACGAGCGTCTGAGTTTTTAGGGTTTTTTTGCTTGTTTGTGTTTTTAAAAACAGAGATTGTTACAAATAAGATGTTTCAATGAATCCAGATCAGGGTCCTCCAGATTAATCAGTGATCTTCCCTGAAACTATGGAACCTTCAACTGAGATAGTCTTAAGATCCAGATGTGTTCATCTGGCGAGTTTTCTGTTCAGAGAGGTTGCGCAGCTTCACATCAGGGCAACTTACTTGACTTGGGTATTTCTCTTGCCAAGATGCCAGAATCTGATAAGTGCAGCTTATAAGGGAAATGCCATTGTGTGTTAGACAAAAGACTTTGAATTATGGAAAGTCACACCACCAGCGACATCAGGTAATTTGGATATACGGCTGTATTCTGTACAGCAGGTACAAAGGCCTGGTTTGCTGATGCGGGACACCTTCCCGTGCCACTGCAGCTAGGTTGGCCAGTCTGGATCGACTCCTGAAAACGAGCTGTTTTCTATGAGATTCAAAAGATAAAAGATTTTCCAGATCTCAACACGCACTTTCACTGATACAGCCTATTTTATTCTTTTAGCCTTGTGACTATAAAGCTGCTGAAAAACAAAAGGTGTTAGAAAACAAGAGTTTGATCTTATCCTGACTAATGCCAAGATGTGTTTTGTACCTATGGCTTTAGTCAAACTTCCCTTACACAAGCTACATGGCAAGCATTGTATCCATCCCATGCGCAGCGACAGAAGCCTAAGGCTGTGGACTGAGGTGCTTTTGATTCACTTCACTAAACAATCTGCTGCAAAACTGTAGCTGGATATATAAGTAAAAAAAAGTTCTAGTGAGTTTTTATTGTATTTTTTTAAAATTTAGTCATAGCTAAAATAGACCGTTCAATTTAAAACAAGAAGGTTCACAGGGTCTCTTAACCCAAAGTAACTAAAGGCCTAAATTAAGCAGACGTGAATGGTTTGGTTACTATTTCTGTGCAACAAGCCTGTATTTTCAAAACCACAAGAGCCAAACCTGTAGATTTCCACACCTGTTGGGGCATATTAGGCCAATGAGAGTCAGTCCAAGATGATGGAATTACAGGGTTGTGCCTTAGCTGAAAGCAAAAGTCTTCATCTTGGAGAGACGTGGATGCAAACTTAGTCTTTTACACAACAGCAGAGCTACTGAAGACAAAGACTCATTCTGCCTAAAATTAGCTGTCACTAAACACGTCCGTAGAGCCCATGGGAACTCCCATGCCTTGCTGGTTTAGAGCTAGATATTCACCTCCTAGATCCCACTCCCCAGCGGCACGGGCTCATGGACCCTTGCTCCCCGCCTGCTCCCCAGTGCCACAGGATCTGCCACCCAGCTCTAGCCAAGCAGTCAGTCATCTCAAACGCCGAAGGAGGAGACACAAGGGGAGCTCTTCATCAGGCAGCATCGCACCAAACACCTCCACGCTATCTCCAAGTGAGACCAACTTGGTGCCAGGCAGAGATGAGCTGAGGTCCCAAGGGAGAGAGCAGATCTTTGCAAGACCCTGGCCTAAGCAACCCTGAAAAATCAAAAAGGAACTCTTCTTCTGGCAATACAATAAAAATGACACCACAGAACTCCAGAAGCCAGCCTGGCCAATCTACCTGCGAAGAGGAACAAGGCATGGTGGAGAGGCAGCCTGGCAAACGCAGGGAGCAAGAAGTGTTTTGGACAGAGGATTGGATTTGGATTTGGACAGGATTTTTTTTTTTTGTTTGGGTTTTTTTTTTTGGGGTGGGTTTTTTTTTTTTTTTTTTTTTTTTTTAATGAAAGTAAGAAAAATAGCTCAAAGGAGTACTGGAGCATTCAGTCATTGTTTACTTAAAATGCTGGAGAGATGCTTCTAGGAAACTCAGAAGCGTGACCTGTTTAGGCTTCACACCTTCCTTCTATCCTGATAAACAGAAGGTGGGAAGCCCCTGGAAAAGTGCTGGCCATCGGAGGCCACAGCCTGGGGGCCAGTCAGGCAGCCAGGCCACAGCAGGGGAACTGAGAAGGGGACCTCATTACCTCCTCATTGCTTCGCACACTGCTCAGGACAGTTTGTGCTACATTTTGACCCGAATCATTACTTTGGGGATGGGAACCTGGCCATCACCATGAGGAACACAAGAGCACTCACATTGAGTTCTCCCCCCCACTTCATGCCTGGCGCTTTTCTTTGGGACACAGAGTGACTGCATAAACCACTGCTCTTCCCCCAGACTCCTCTCAGTAGCACCCAGAGAAAGAACAAGAGCCAAGGGGCACAAATTGAAACACAGGAAATTTAATCCTAAAATAAGGAGACACCTTTTTGCTGTGAGGGTGATTGAGTACTGGAACAGACAGCCCAAAGAGGTTGTGGAGACATTGAAAGTCTCAGTCCTGGGCAATCGGCTGTAACTCACCTGCTTTGACAGGTTTTGACTGTGTGACCTCCCAGCAGCCTCCCCAGCCTCAGCTACTCCGTGACTCCAACATGGCGATGCTCTCCGCGTGATGATTATTCCACAGTTCCCCAACTTTCACCACCACCACCTGCCAACAGCACTCAGTTTCACATAAGCCACGTGTCTTGCTCAAGGCCACGCAGTTTAGTGGAGTTGGAAACATACTTAAGTCCTGATCCTCAGCCTTTTGCTGAACAAGCGAAACACAACAGTGCTTTACCTTTCTCGTTTCACCCAGAGCACTCTTACTTGGGGAAGATGAAGTGCACGTGACACGCAAAGCTGCTTTCAGAACCTCCCTCCTGTACGTGCACATTCGAACCTGCTGCATGGCAGTCCAACCTCATCACCTCCCCAAGGTGCCATGTCCGGCCTTTTAATTGAACAGCGTGAAGGAAGGAATGGGGAGGAATTTTGCACAGCTGACAGCAGAATCTGTTAAGTCAGCAAAAGAAATATTTCAAGGAGATCACAGAACACAATTTAAAACAGCCTTTGGATGTTACATTTTTATTATATAGTTTATAATTTCCATGATAATGATGGAGGCACAGTCTTAAAGGAATAGGAAGTGTGAGACTACATATTTCTAGATGTAAAGAAATATGACAGCACTAAATTAACATTCCACAACAGCATTCATTTCTCCATTCTTCATACCAAAATTGAACAAAAAAATCTCAAGTTTAAAACATTTTGTTGGAAGTTGAGCAAAAAACCATACAGTTTTTAATAAATAAAAATGCTTGCTTGCATCCATTGTGTTCTGTCCGCTTCACATTCTTTTTCATATAAAATTTCAAGTGTCTACTCTTAAAAGTTTATTGGTAAGATTCAAAGAGTAATTTTTAAAGCCTCAAGTATACATAGTTTCTTTAAATAGAGCACAGGTTTTATAAATAGCTAGTTACAGAAAACAATAAAATAGACAAACTAGTAATACAATTTCATTTGTAACTGTGTTTCCAAGTGATATTTTAAATTCCTGAATCCAAACTGTCTCCAACAGGAGTAACATATTTACATAGTAGAACATTTACACTTGGGAGAACATTTAGCTCCCACATTATTCCACTTACACTGTACATTCAAACTGAAAAACATTTTGGTTCTTCAACATAAAGCACCTTATATAATATTTTAACAGAAGATAAATATTCCATAAGTCAGTATCGCACCTTTCGGGGGGGGGGGGCTGGACAGACAACCTACTTGGAAAGATCTGGACTCTGAATTTCTTCAACAGCTATACATCACTGAAATGCACTGTGTACTAAATTCAACTTCAAAAGACAAGACCAGACAGATTTTCCTAAAGAGGAAAACTGGATTGAAAGGGACTTCCTGGGTCAGTGAGCCCTGACCACGGCTTTTGCTGGCATCACTTCATACAAGCCTCTTCCAGACGCGACAGCGATTTGCTTTCCACCCGTACTAACAGAAGCTGTCTCAGAACCTGATAGTCATTAAAAAGCTTCGTCTCAATTCAACCACCTCATACCCATTAATTTCTTGAGCTAATACTGGTCTTTAGCTTAGTTATTTTCCTCTCTCTCTCATTTTATCCTCTGACTGTGCTTACACGCTGCTATCCTATTCCTTCAGCCAGCACTTCACTTTTCCTTATTCCCCAATAATCATCTCTGCACCTCATTAAGTATCCCGGTTATGCAAAGTAGCCTTATTTTGCTGTAACGGGAACAAATGCTGTGTTTCATAGAAAATGGAAAAGCCTAGAAAAACATCTGTGTTGGGAAAAAGCTGGTGACAGAGCCAGCATTCCACCGTAAGTGTTCAACCCAGGTACAATTTGGACCACAAAAGGTTGAAGCCAAAGCGCTCTAAAAAATATATTTGGAAATAATTTAACAAATTCTTCATTCTGCTTTACCTACCAACCAGGAATTTAGCCCTAAATCACTGCTTCCTGCAGTAAGAGCATGATGCCTGTCATTTACATGCCATATATACCATAACCAGGGGCTGGACCAGCGCCTGCAGTAGCGAAACTCCCATCTGAAAGCATGCTGGGATCTGCCTTCTGTCTTCACGGCACGATTAAGACCACCCATCAGCACAATCCAGACAAGAATACGTAGAATACTTCCCTTTCATCTGCAGAATCTTGCCAAGAACAACACCGAGAATGAGGGTGGATAAACAAGGGAACTGAAATCTTTGGAAACAGTTTGCACGGTCGCGAAGTGCTAAAACACCACCGCAATATGATCAAACTGTTTTTAAGGTAACCATCTACTTTGTAAGAAACAGCTTTGCTGCTGAAAACGGAGAACATCTTACAGAATGGCTTTGCAGTAACGTGTCTCAGCAGTTCTTAACACTACGATATATACATATCGCTACAGTCTAATTAAAAAAATAATCTATATTCATTTAGAGATATTAAGAACCTAGATCCTGCAACAGAAATACTTTGTTTCTTAAACTAGTGGCAGCAACAAATGGTGGTGTTCTCCTCACTGCACTGTAACAGGCATAACTGATTTACTAACAGCGCATTCCCCAGCACAACTCTTCTGTTTTCATACGCTGGTATTTTCTGGTAGTTCTCAGCTAAAATGCAAAAGCTATTTGCTTCTGACTTTTTACACACACAACCTCTGCACTGACATCAGACTTCAAGTTAAAAACTAGAACAGTACAGAGGTCTCTTTACCGTACTCCAAACTGAGTATTTCTCCTCTAGAAGCACAAATGGGAATTACGTGTTTACACCACGAACTGTAATTCGTAACGTAATTCAACATCATCGAATCTCGGAATTGCTCTAGAGAGCTGTCTCAGCAGAGGATTTAAAGAACAAGGTTTATTAAGTAACAAACAGGTAGCTAGCTACGGGGTGATGAACACAGTTAGTTCTCATTGAGAATATTTTTAATGATTTACTGATCAAAACTGCATTTTGATATTTCAGTTCAGTAATAAGTGAAGGCTGTCTTAATTAACAAAGTCTAGATCTGAACATCCCAAGCAAAGGAGGTTTGGATCAATCTATGGAGTGGATTCTGGACCATGCCTGGCATACAGACACGACACTTATCTTCACAAGCAACCGATGTTGGTGCAGTATCAGACACATAATAGATGATTGGATGGTGTTTGATATCTGCAAAGACTGAACTGTAAAGATTTTAAAGGTAGTCTGCGTGACGCCGTCCAAACCATTCTGGTTCATTTAAGGAGTGCTAGTAGATATTGGCATTGAGCACTAACTACATTGCTGCCTTCTTAAAAGCTACACATTTCGGCTAATATCATGTCACATTCGTATCGTATTCAGATGTTGCAGGAGTTTTTTGGCTTAGGAGAGGTTGAAAGTGAGCAAACCTCCCAACCCATTCAACCTCCAAGCTGACAGTCTTAGGAGGAGGAGTGTACTGGGGCATGGATGTACAGAGTTAAATGTGGGTAGGATGTCAGAAAGCAAACCCAAAACCTCTCAGTGATCTCTGCTTTGCAGGGATCCAGATCACAAACAGCAAGATGATTTGAGGCTAGGAGTGTGGAAAGCTGGAGTCAGATGTTTGTAAAATGAAAACGCATCTGAGAGCCACCATTTCTGGTAGAAAGCAGACTATGGAAACAAGAGGGGTCCTGGAAGTTTTGAAGTAAGGCACATCTATCTGCAAACACAGAATTTTGCAGATGCAATAATTTATAATTTTTTTAACACAGTACTAAACATGACTAAGCATAAAGTAGCCTGTTATAAGGCTGGGAAATAAGTTTTTGGTTCCTTAGTTTCCTTAACTGTATTTTGACATTTAGCCAACAAAAAAAAAAAGCTATACTGCAAGCTTCACGGAATGGTAACACAGCCCTGTTTGCAAGTATTAACAGCCCCTGCAGCATTTTTTTTTTTTTAAGTCTAGTTTGTTTAAAAAAAAAAAAAAAAAAAAAGACCCTGGAAATAAACTGCAAACAAACTAGCTTTCCACACACAGAAATACATCTGAAAAGACCTCCAGAAACGATCAGTACATGCAGACTTCTGTTTTGGTTGTTTTTTCATTTTGCTTCAGGGTTTTTTGTCTGCTTAGCAGTGTTGGGAGGAGAGGGGCAAGTCTTTCATAATGCTGTGTCATCATCTTCTCCAAAATCTCCCACCAAAAGTGAATGCTTATCTGGTTCATTAAGAACTATACTGTTCACTGAACGCTTGTCTGAAAAGAGAGAATTTATAGAGGCTCTACTGTAATTGATGATTCGATCCATTAAGCTCAGTTTAGGAGAGCCTGTCCCAGTCTCATCAATTCCAATGTGGACACTGATTTCCGACGAGCTCTTGTGCCTCATCTGGCCACGGGCCCGGAACTCGAGTTTCTCAGAACTTGGTTTCCGGTACCTAAGGAAGGAAAACAACAAAAGATGACGATACATCTCAGGTTGAAGTACAGTACACTAAAATACGGAACGAAACTAGCCTATGTGCTATGATCATGCACAAACCAGAGACTTTTATAATTTGATTGATTACACAGCAATGGAAGTTTCAGATTTTGCAAGGCACTACAGAACCAGAAGCTAATTCAGTGCTTTTTGGCCTGGGTGCAGAAGAGCAGGTAAAGCTGACATGCATCACTGTCATGGTTTTAGCTGGGATAGTTGATTTTCTTCACTGTAGCTGGTATAGTGCTGTGTTTTAGATTTGGTATGAAAATAATGTGATAACACACTGATGTTTTTAGTTGTTGCTAGGTAGCACTTACACTAGTGAAGGACTTTTGCAGCTTCCCATGCTCTGCCAGGTGCACAAGAAGCCGGGAGGGGAGGGGATACAAGAGAGTTGATCTAAATTGGCCAAAGGGTATTCCATATCATGTGACGTCATGCCCAGTATATTAACTGGGGGGAGTTGGCCAGGGGAAGGAGCGATCGTGGCTCGGGGACTGGCGGTGTCAGTCAGCGGGTGGTGAGCGGTTGCAGCTCTTGTGGTTTTTTTCCCTTTTCCCTTTATTCCCTGGGTTTCGTTTTATTCTCTCTCATTATTTCTTTTTATTATATTATCATTATTATTATTATCATTACCATTACTATTCTTACTATTTTATTTTAATTATTAAACTGTTCTTATCTCAACCCACAGATTTTCTTGCTTTTGCTCCTCCGATTCTCTCCCCATCCCACAGAGGTGGGGGGAGTGAGCGAGCGGCTGTGTGGTGCTTAGTTGCTGACTGGGGCTAAACCACAACAATCACTCATTATTTAACTGCTTCGGTGACGCTGAGCATCTGCAAAACATTTTGGCAAAATGTATCTACTGAGAGTGGACCCTCGTAGCTATCATTTACCAACTTGTCTACTCTCCTTCTGAAACCTCGAGTGTTAACTAAAAAGCAAAAGATCCCATTCCCGCCACAGCGCTACACTACTCCTGCCTTTGGAGTAAGGAACAACAACGTGATGACAAGCGCAGCAGCTTCTTTTCCTTACTGCAACAATCCTCAGTGTCAGCAAGCTGTTCACAGCCGCGCTGTCTCAGAAGCCAGCATGTCCTGACAAGATTTCTCACAAATACACAAAGACCACTGAGGAATTTTCCATTCTGAACACACTTCTCATCTGTATGTTTCTCCTCACATGAGAAATTTTTAAACAGTACTTTTTAAACACTATTGTCTGAAGCGCTTTGGCCCAGCTGACTCCTCAAGCAAGAGCAAAACCAACTGCTGCAAAACACAGACCTGCATAAACTGTTCTTCAAAAAGCTCTGAAATCTGTCACAGTCTCACATTTACTTTCTGCCACTCAGAGTGAAAGACCTGAGCTTCAAATCCAAATTATAAACCACAGAATTGTTCATACTCACGTCTTTAACAGCAAAGAGGAAAGCACAACAGAAACGGAGGAAGCAGCCATTGCTGCAGATCCCATCCAGGGCTGCAAAACCAAACCAATGGGCAGGAAGACACCTAGAAAAATAAAATAGCAATAAGCTCAGAGCAGGAACACAGTGTTATTCATATATTAACACATACAATTTCACATGGACTGTCTAATTTTAGTTGTATTTCAGTATGTTAGAAAACAGAATTTTAGTGTTAAACGACAAATATTTCATACAGAGATATTTGTGTTCTGTCTCAGCTAGAACCTACAGGTGAATACAGCTGGATGTGTCACTTACGCAGCCTGAAATTGAGGTAGGCACGTCTTGCCCACCTTGCGGTAAACTGCTTGGTCACAGGATCAGGCTCATTCAACAAACATTTTATCTTATTGTGATGTACTGAGCATATCCATAATAGCCATAATGCAGGAGGAGGACAGCTCGAAAACGTACTGCTGCAACGTCCCCAAGCAGAGAACTCTGCACTTACTGACAGTCAGAAATAAAGAAAACAGATGCTCTTCTGCACAACAGTAAATCACTGCAATCTTCTACTCACTAAGCACAACTTTATTACTGCAGGGAAACGTTCACATACCAGCAGCTATGGGAACTCCAATGAGATTATAAATTAGAGCAAAGACAAAGTTGATCCGGATCCTTTTCACAGTTTTCCTCGATAAATCTATACTTGCTACCACGTCCATCAAGTCATCCTGCAAGTTAATATGTTTATTGGAGAAGTCAAAGAGAGAAAAAAAGCATATGTATAGTGTCATCATACTCCTGTTTTAAAGCTAACTACCATATACTGGATGTAACAGGCTACATGTAGTAAGTATTCTGTAGGCTGCTCTAGTTTGTCTGCGTAGAGCCCGTATAATCAGTCTTATTCCAGATGTCATCGCAATCCAAATAATGCACACAGCACCACACAGTGCAGCTCTACACACTGACCACAATGTCTGTCAAGGTGGTGTTGGTACGTAGGAAGAAGTGACTCTCACCTTGGAGGTACTCTGGTATGTTACCGACATAGAATTTATGTTTGCCAAAGGTTGGGTCACTTTTTCCTCCTTGCCCACTCTTAAACTTTAATTACCCCAAAATCTGTAGTACCCAGAAAATGGGGAAGTTTTCTTCACAGGATAATTACCACTACACTAAACAAACATGATGAAGACAACCTCTCCTCTGCTCCAGTTCTCCTGGCTTATGAAGGTTGGACACCTCAGCAGCGGTCTGAACCACTGAAGGGCCTTCTAACCCCTCTTATCGTCTCATTTTAATGAAGCACTCTTATTTCTTACCCTAATTAGAACCACGTCAGCTGCCTCAATGGCTACATCAGTGCCCGTGCCAATAGCAATCCCCACATTGGCCATCGCAAGAGCTGGGGAGTCATTGATACCGTCTCCAACCATGGCCACCCGCCTTCCTTCGTCTTGTAACTGTTTCACTTTGGCTACTTTGTGGGAGGGAAGAACCTCTGCGAACACTTTGGTGATGCCAACCTGAAGAGAGAAAGTACAAAACTTGCCTTGCAGCTTTTTTACTAGCGATCAAAGCTTCTGCCTTAAATAATGTGACTAGGAAGGTTGAAACCCCTGTTATCACTCATGAACTAAAGGCCAAACCCACCTGATATGGAAATAGCTCGGAATTAAAAGTTGATGCTGCTTCCATTCAAAAAGGCTTCTTTTGTTCCCCCCTTATTCTGAATTTGTTTACATTATCGTTTTCCACAGCAGTTCTATGGCAGCCGCAAGCAATATCAACATGACACAACATGCTTCCTCTAAGGGGGCTGTAGCAAGCTTCGAACCCAAACGCAGGTCTAACAGCTTACCTGAGAGGCAATAGATCTTGCTGTTTTGCTGTTGTCACCAGTCATGAGGACAACTTCTAATCCCATACTCTTCAAAGTGCAGACTGCCAGCTCAGCCTCCGGTTTCACAGTATCAGCAATAGCTATCAAGCCACAAAGCACTCCTAAAGGAACAGAAAGAAAGAGTGTGTTTGTAATAAAGATCTTTATTGCTTTAGGAAAAAAACTTAACTATTTTTTTCCCCAGTAAGACCAATTCCAGCAATGGTAATATCCACAGTAAAAAGAACAATGAGAACAGATTCAGGGCAGCGATGTTTAAGGCAGCACAGAGCATGGGCTGCCCAAGAAAAAAAATAAATTCCTTTTTTCTCCTTTCTTCCCCATTGCTCTCTTTGAAGCCTTTGGCATTATACCCAAGTCTCCTGCCAACTATGAAAGGCAGGAAGAGGACTCTCTCATATGAAACTATTCTAAAACTAGCTAATGATCTGTTTTCACCCCATTATTCTGCTTCAGGTATTCAGCTTCATAACTGCTATGACATTACTAGTTATTACTTTCTGTTTAAATAGTGACAAATCAACCTCCGAATAAAAAGAGACAGCACTGAACTTACCATCAACAGCTGCTAGAACTGCTGTACGACCTCTCCGCTCATGTTCCATCATGGCTTTATCAACTTCATTTGTAACAAGGAGGCCATTTCTATTCATCCATTCCCGGTTCCCAATGAGAACAGAATATTTTTGAGAACTCACAGTAGCTGAAGGAAGAAAAAACAATCCTACCATCACATGGGTAACCAGGAAGCTTCCCTCCAGCTAATCCTATCCCAGTTTTCCCACTGTGCACTGAAATATCATTACAGAGAACCCAAACAGAAAGACCTTCTCAATATGTTCTACCCTACCGGTCTTTCCTTGACAAGACAGACACTAACATTTCCTCAGTAACGGGTAGTGACCACGTCAGCAGACCAAGAATCATAGGTCAAAGGACAGTAAAGGACCAAGTCCCTCCCTCAGTGCTTCTAAATTTATACGTAACAGCCCAATATTAGTTGAAAGATCTAACAACGAGCCGTTCATGACTGAAAACCAGTCAGTTGTGCAATATATGTAATTTTGGGTGGCATATTGTAACTTGGGATGAAGCAAAGTAAAAACAGAGAGAGCTGAAAGACAATTCCTGTATGATTTCCCAGCCCCATATTCAACACGGAACTTCAAACTGTATTTAAACAAAACATCCTGAGTGATGTGTGAGCATGAAATAAACTCACAACCAACTCTTTCACGTGTGCCTTGATGCAAGCCCAGTTCTCCGGGGCAGAAAAAAAAGTGACCTCATTCTTAAGGATCCTAAAGACACAAAAGCAAAAATTATCCATTTCATTCTACAAACCAGGGTTAGCTTACTTGGTAGTTCAGCATCAATAATCAAAGCAGGCTGCACTGATTCATCCGTATTTTCTTCAATTTTCACTAGTGTCACATTTTTAATATTCTTTTCTTCAACCATTTTATTTTTCCGGTAGAGCAATGCTTCAATGTTGGTGACTTTACAACTAATGCCACAGCCTGGAACTACCTGAAAATCTGTGCATGTCCCAAGGGTTTCCGAGTCCAGTTCCTAAAAGAAAAAGGATGCAAACTGAGAAAATTTTAAAATATATAAAAGCATGCCACATTTACAAACCCCAAAGTGCAGTCAAACTCTAACAGGAGCAGAGAAATATTCAATCAATCATCAAAACATAAGTTTGAAGATCCAGTGCACCTAACATGGTATTAAGTGATTTATGTGGCTCCACAATTTTCAGCTTTCCCCATTGAATACATCAATTACTTTATAAATAACACAGGACTATTCATGCATATTAACTACTGCAAGAGAGGTTCTTCCATAACACAAACTACTTTGTTCCTATATAAATAACTTACCCTTTTGCAGTATTTTGTTATTGCTACTCCAAGAGGATGCTCGCTATTACTCTCTGCGGTCCCCACTATCGCAAGCATTTTGTTATGTGGTAGTTGGTTACCCTCCACCAGAAACTTCACCTGCGTCACTTCTGGAGTCCCATGAGTAATAGTACCTGTTTTGTCAAATACAACCACCTTTACCTGCAGCAAAAGAGGAAGACTATCTTCAATGAACAAAGCTTTAGTGCATTGCTGCCTCAGAAAACCACCCAGTTTAACCCCACTTACTAACACGTACTCATCACACATCACTTACTACACATACTGATGTGCACGTAACGATCTGCTTAGGCAGCAAGTGACAAAACACCACCGATACACCAGCCTGTAAAGTTCTTGTAACAATAACCCATATTTCTTACCTTATGTGCCATCTCTAATGGCTCGCCTCCTTTGATCAGTATGCCGTTCTGAGCTCCTACTCCAGTACCGACCATCACAGCCGTCGGGGTGGCTAATCCCAGAGAACAGGGACATGCAATACACAGGACTGTGATAGAGGCTTGGAAAGCAAAGCGGATTATCACCTCGGCTGCAGAAATGCTCTTATTGTAACCCTAAGTGACAGAAGTTTATTTTAGTAACAGGAGAAATTGAGCAACAGAAACAATGTATTCAACTACACACTGCCGTTGTTGAAAAAAAAAATTAATCTCCAAATATATAAGCTAAAGTATTAAAATTAGAAAGTAGATAACAGGCAAATCATGCAAAGCTAAGATAAATGACTAAATTAATGACTAAGTTCTGTTCTATACTGCATATACCTATGATCTGTTTTATTTATAGAACATTTTCCTAAATAAGGTATCATACGCTACGATAACTCTTTTACACTGTAACGTAATACAAGATACTCTATCAATGATACATCGAATAACACAGAAAGAGGATATGAAGGTTGCTTCCCTGGAAACTAATAAATTCTAATCAGAAGCAGTCATGAACCAAGAAACCTGTGATCTAAGCAACCCTAAGGTACAAGTTAGGATCCTGATCCTCCTCTGGCATCTTTAATGAAGATGAATTCCACTGATTTCAAAGATGAATTTACACAGAGCTATGCTACCAAAACTAGATGCAGAACTGGAGCTTGTGACACAAAGGACTTCTTGTCCCCACAGAGAAGGAATGGAAATTGGGAAATTTTGACTTTTTTTTAACTTTTTTTTTTTAATACTAACTTTCAAGAGTTGCTTAATTACTGCAGATTCTCTAAGTATAAATGTAAGAGTGATACAGTGTAAAAAAGTATATAATATGAAAAATATAAACATAGTAACAAAAATAATAATATAATATCTATAGTCAGCAACTGCCTGCAAGGATAATTCAGAAAGAGAACCACTGCAGTCTTGTCATCTGTTTCTCAAATATTTCAGAAAGTGTTTAAGGAGACTTACTCACCAGAAAGTATTTTTCTACGATTGCAAAATCCACAAATCCAATTATAATCCAGGCAAAAAGGGTAATCACGGAGACAGCCACAATACAAGGAACAAAGTAGCCACTAAGTTTGTCTGCAAATTGCTGGATAGGAGCCTAGAAGGAGAAACACGTCAGCTCCAGCAACATTATGCTTACTCTCTTCCATGCCTTCAGAGTAGATGTAATCACAGCTTCTCTCTGCAGTGCATTTAGCGCGCCACACTTCATAATTACGTATTTACATAATAAAATGATGAGACTTGGAACAGTAGACTGTATCAAGGTGCTTATTCAGCAAGATACTCCATTATGCAACTACAATTCAAATCTAAACAACCTTAACCGCTCTTCAAAAGATTTGGTATGCTGATGCCTAAACGATAAGTCAAAACCCAAACGCTTACGTTGGTAATACTCTACCTTTGAGGTCTGGGCCTCCTCCACAAGTTTAACAATCTGGGAAAGAGTTGTATCAGCTCCAACGTGTGTTGCTGAAATCAGCAGCGATCCGTTCTGATTAATAGAACCTGCAATAACTGTATTGCCAGGTTTTTTAGTCACAGGCATTGCTTCACCTAAGGAAAGATCAACAACAGATACTATTTTCAGCAATATTATAATAGCTACCCACTCCTAACATGCAATTAGAAGAGTGAGGAGGACATCAGCTTCAACTTCCCTTCTTCAGATTTGTTTAAAGGAAAAGCAAAACATCATTACAATTGCAAAAAGCAAATGCTTACCTGTGATAAGAGATTCGTCTACCATTGAGTGTCCTTCAATAACACGACCGTCCACTGGGAATTTGCCTCCCGGTATCACTTTGACAATGTCACCTCGTTGAACCAGTTCGACATCAACTTGTTCTTCACTAGAACGATGCAGAGTGTTTTTAATAAGAGATTGTTAACTGAAGTTACCCAGGCAAAAGGAGTCGTCACTATACACAAAGCACAATCGCATTGGTTGACATTGTTAATGTATGCAAAAATTGTCAGTAGAAAGGCCATTTCAAAGAGCACTACGATTATTTTAGCATTATTTTAGTTACTTCCCAGTTGAGAAAATCCACTAGTTTTCTTACAACAGCAAAAATTAGCAAGATTCCAATAAAACAAATCAGAGCAGCGTTAATTGTTGTGCATTTTAACATTTGTATTTGGCAAATCTGCCAGCAAATCTGAAGTTTGCTTCATAGTTCTATAGAATAGTAACATTCGTCTGTGAATTAAGCACATTAACAACAAAAAAGAAACAACAGAAAAAGCAAATGACAAAGCAAGATACCTTAAAAGAACGTTACCAGGGCCCAAGGTAACAATAGTAGCTTCAGTAGCTTGTAATGAAATTAGTCTTGCCAGTGCTTCTGATGTTTTACCCTAGAATAATAATTTTCATATTTTTCTGACTATGCTATTGCAAAAAATTGCTGGGTAAATGACAACTGCAGAGGTTGCAATTTACCCTATTAAGAAAATACTTTGTGCAAACAGGCTTACATTAAGTCATTTCATATTTTTACTAGTTCAGTTATTGAAGATGATTTTACAACAAAAAAGGATAAAAGAACCTAACAAAGCTTTTTCATTTTTTAAAGGCACACAACATTCTGAAACGATTCTTAGTGTCTTGCAGCTTCTAGATACCGCGGGCTTTTGTTTTCCTTACCTTCGCAACATGCTCTAGCCACCGGCCCAATGAGATGAACACAAACAGCATAGGAGGTGTGTCAAAGAAAGTTACAGGGTTTGCTTTTGCTTTCTCAGCCATTGCAACTAGAAGAATAACAAATGAGTAGAGGAACGCAATGGAGGTTGCCAAAACAATGAGCACGTCCATATTTGCGGTTTTGTGCTTCAGCGCTTTGTATGCCTGTATATAGAAGTGCCAGCCTCCAAATATCTGTAATAAGAGCATCAGTTGTATTTTATACACTCACTTGTAACACACAGAAGCAGCATTTCCATAAGAGAGGGAGACACCACTTTATCTGTGCTATTTGCCTTCTCCATCTCTCCCTGAACAAAATCCCAGCTCTAGCCGAGAGCTATGGTCTCCACCACAGCACTCTTGGGTCTTCTGACCTCCACACAGTTCCACCAGCTCCTCCCCACGCCCACCAGTACAGCCAGGCAGCTGCCTCAGATGCTGCCTGGCTGCACAGCAGCTCTACTCTGACTGGCCTGCCCATATCGGTCCCAGCACCACTTATTTTGAAACAGCAGAAGCACGTAACAACCTCAAAAGCATTCTGAATCAGCATAATTACAGTCACTTTTCAAATTTAATTTCTTCATCACCTTCCATTTTGAGTGCTTAAGCCCAATAAACTAGACGTTGTCATATTTCCTCTTACCTGTACAGGGACACAGAGTAAAAATGACACAAAATTCATAACAGACAATCCTGGTAGGAGCTGGTATTCCAGGACCATAGAGGAGTGAAGGGCCTCCATTTCCTCACTGCTCATGTTGTGATGTGCGTGAGCATCTGAAAGCTGACTGTCCATAACCATCATGTAAATCATCAGTCCCATGACAGGAATACAGAAAACGAGACTCACAACAAAAGACCTTTTCCACCTCAGATTTAAAAAAAAAAAAAAAAGAAAAAAAAAAGTGTTTTGCAGTCAAGTGCTGGATAAAATTTTAGCTAGCAAGTCTGCACAGTTACAAAAGAAATTTCATTACTTTACTGTTGATTTAAAAAGAACACTCAAAAGATGTTTATAGAATCTAAATATGTTCAGGAATACTTACTGCCTTATTTCCTGCTTGTGATCCAGGTGACTAGCAGATCTATCTTTTTTGACTAATGAAGTAGTGAAACCTAAATCCTAAGGAAAAAGGTATAATAATAAAAAAAGAGAACAGTCAATTTTTAAAGACATTTTGTGCTCATATAAAGTTATTGCCAGATTATTGATAGTGCCAGCCTTACATCTGATTTACTTTATTAATATTTCCAATATGATTGTTACTGATTTTTAGTTACCTTGCAAAGAAAGAAAAGCAATCTCATGTAGAAATCAACCTTTCTAGAACATTAAAATGCTATTGTAAAATGTGGCTTTCCAAAATGGTTATTCCTGAAGCACAGAAGTAGAGAAATCAAGGGAGAAAGCCAAGAAACTTATTTCACCTCTCTCCTGCTACAGTACCCATGGATGTGCTTTATTTTTCTGCAAACCTATAGCTGGTATCTTCAACTCTACCACAGCCTGGCTTTCCTAGTATTTCTCTTTTAAAAAAAAACTTAGGCAAAGTCATAATAGAGCATTGCTTTTGAGCCAGAACACACATATCTGCAGAAACCTGCACTAACAAGATAGCAGATGGAAGAAGAGAGACAGATTATTTTCTTTTAATAGTCTTCTCTGTTTCTGGGGTATGTAACTCAAAGGACACTGGCTACTTTATAAGACTTGGTGCCTTCATGAAACTTACCTTTATCACTTGTATAACGTCACGAGGACCTATAATCTCAGGATCATACTTAATGTGTGCTTTGTTGGTTGCAAGAGCTACCGAGCAGTATAAAACACCATTAGTCTTCATGAGGGTGGATTCTATTTTGTGTACACAAGAAGCACATGTCATTCCTCTCACCTGTAAAATAAAGGTTCCTCCCTGTTATCAAAACCACAGGTTACTTGGTAAATGCATCTTAAGAAGTAGGAAAAGTGCTTATGACTATCCTGAATTACTTCTTGTGTATTTCTGGAGTTTGAAGCAGTGAGATGGAGCTCTCTAGTTAAGGATGAGAGCACTACAGAGGAAGCATAGCATAGAGACAAGGTTATTAAGCTCTGCTAAAGCTCTGCTGGCTCTTCAAGCTCAGAGCTGGGGTACGCTGAGCTAGACTCAGCTACCAAAAAAAAATTCCTGCAATAGGCAGAGTAATCAAAAAAACACAGGAATATTTCTCTGACTTCAGTGTAGTAGTGAGCCAGCACAGTTTGCAGGACAAGATGCAGTTTGTTATACATACCTAATGCACTCTTACATAGTGAAGTTGTAAATTAAGCTCTGTTATATGATTAACACTTTAGGGAGTGGATGCTTACACAAGCACATCCAATAGATAAAAGTAATAAACATGGGAGTGGCCGTTTTTAATTACTAGCTTACAACAAGTTCCAGAATTCCATCTCCTTCACCACAGTTTTCCATCACAGTAGCTCCAAATCCCAGTTCCCGTATGAGCTCTGCAATAGCTGAAGGGTGTATGACAGCAGGATTATACCTCACTTCTGCCTTTCCTGCCATTAGGGCAACAAGTATTGAATGTATTCCTAGAAAACAAAATGTGTGAATGGCAGATCATGTTGAAGGAAAACACTACATTCATGGCAACATGATAGCACAATAGCAATTCACTGAAATTGAGAAAGCTACCATATTATATGTACACATAAAGAAAAAAGTCACCATTTTTAGAAGATATATCAACAATGCAACAAAAGCATCTAAGTGTAGGTGTGACAGATGGAACTATTACTCCACACAAGTGGCACATTTTTAACAGTCTGATTACAAACATTCATTCTATGCTATATGAAAATACGATCTGTTTTTACTTCAGAAGGTCTTCTGCACATTTTTCTGATCTGCATTTAGCATTTCTAAAAGCCTTCTCTTCAAAAGAGAAGATGTATGAGAAAGGGTAGATCTAACAGTGTACAATCCTAGTGTATGCTAGGTGAAAAGGATTTAGATTCATCCATTTTCTATGATGAAAAAAATTAAATTCCAGGTTAACTTGGAACACATCCATCTTCATTACAATAATTAAACAGTCTACTTTAATGACTCTTCATTACAATATAGTCATGCAAGTATTTGCTCCTGCAAATATAATCATCACACTGACAGAAGACAGACACAGTTGTCCTGACTCGCAGAGCTAAAATTAACTTACGTCTAAAAGACTAATAATTAAGAGATTACTGATCCATATTAATACTGTCCCTCTCTAATAGTTCCTTTTCTATTAGGGGCATGTGTACTTCTGCCTTCCAGTTACAGACCTGGGCACATCCCTCTAGTAGAAAAGATTTGGTTTAGTTTCAAAAGGATCCATACTTGATCCCTATATTCTCTTCAGAGCACTCCAACTCCTGCTTTTGCAAAGGCAGTCTCGAGCCAGCATGCCCACAAAGCAGCAAGAACGACATTGTTTTCATCCTATGAACCAACAGTGAGCAGACTACATTCTCACCCACAAAACACACCTCCAATGATACTTCTCTTGACAACCCACACATTAAAAATGCTGTGCAAAAGCTACATGGATTCTCTAAAAGAAACGCTTAAAAATTTAACAGATTACACTGACATATATATTACCATCTTCTCTTCTCAAATTTCTCTCAATGTTGGCTACACATGAAGCACACGTCATTCCTGTGACTTGGACGTAGCACTTGGATATAGTTTTTGTCTCTTGTCTAGCAAGGTGGGTCGGTGACACTTTGGAGGGAGGCTCGTTTTTGTGACATTCCAGCTGCACTTCGGGTGAGGGTTGAGCTATTGCCACAGGTAGTTCTGCCTTGGCTGAAAAGGAGATTGCAGTTCATGACATTATGCATAGCCATTGCAATGAGGTATGAGCTGGTACTACACTGGCCATAAATACATGCTGCTGTAAATTTAGACCAAGAAATGGTAACTGTACATGCCTCGTCAATCAGATTCATCCATCTATCAATTAAGAGTAAGCAAAAGAAAACAAAACAAAGAGCTGGGCCACTGATTAACTTACTGACTGCTTTGCTACTATTTTTCCTTTCGGCTTTCCTCATCGTATTTGTCTGTTCTGTTGCACACCCTTCGTCCTCTTCTGTAGGTTGTAAGCTAACCCTCTGCACTGCAACCTCAGTTGCCCAATCCTTTTAAGTTTAAAAGTTTAATATGTCATTACCTGATAAAGACGCATCAAATCCCATATCCTCTATTGAGGACTGCAAGTCTTCTGGGCACGTCTGCAGAGGGTCGTATTCTATAGTCCCATTACGATTTGTGAGAGAGACGTGAATAGATTTTACACCTGCCTTTTGGGATATGACTCCCTCAATGGACTGCACGCAAGAGTTGCAAGTCATTCCCTCAATATTTATCACAACAACTTGAGTAAGTGGCTGGCTAGCATCCTTCAAGGCTGGGAGAGGAGACTTCAGCGGAGATGCCAGCGTGGGAAGAAGTGCTACGTTTTCATATTCATCAGGAAGGCCGACTTTGAATGTCTCTGGAGACACTGCCTCTATGGCTTTTCTCAGCATGTCTATGCTAATTAAGTTTGGGTTGTAGTTTATAACAGCAGATTTCTTCTCTAATGAAACAACTATACTTGTTACTGATGGGAGTGCTGATATGGTACTCTGGATATTGAGGACACATGAATTGCAGTGCATGCCATCAATTCTGAAGACAACTGTCTTTTTATCATTCACATTCGAGTTTTCTTTCGGTGCTGTCTCAGAGCCTTTGGACTGAGTATTCCTCAACCTTTCCAGGTCAATAGCACTGAGCTTGAGGGGTCTAGGCTGCTTTTTGAAAGATGCTGTGAAACCCGCAGCTTCAATTTGATGTTTTATTTCTTCTGCTGTAATTAGATGAGGCTGGTAGACAACAACAGCTTCCCGATTGTCCAGGGACACTGAAAATTAATCAATAAAAGTAAGTGTGTGTTACTGCCCCAAGCATAATAAGCATGTTGCCCTAAGAGTCACAGATCTTGTCAAAGCTTTCCAAGAATGCTTCAAATGCTCGCAAATGTAACTGCAATGGAAAGGATATTTAATTGGTTTGGTAAATATCAAACAATTTAGTTCAACCATTTTTTTTCTAGTACTATGACAATTTTCAACTCCTCTTTTCCTCAATTTTTTTCTCTTCCCCCAGGACTTTCACAAATGGCATTACTACTTCTCACTAAACTTATCCTTTTGTCAGGGGTCTGTGACAATACGTTTATGCCAAAGCTATTTATACAGATAATGTTGTCTTAACTTCTAGATACAATCACATACTGCTGGGTCCCGACGCTGGGACCAGACTAATGTCAAGGGTCTGCTGAAGAGAGGAGCGCCACCATGGGGTGAGGGGTGGAATCGGGTGAAGACTTGGTAGTCACCCCTTGCTTAGCCCCACAGCCCCAACTGTGCAGACTCCCATGATATACCTCTGCCACTCCCCACACTGCTTATGAGCTCCAGAAAATTAGGCCTAAACTTCTGTCAAGAGCCTAGACAGTTTCTAACAAAACACCCCGAGGGAAGTATTTAAACCAAATCAAGAAGCTGTCACCCACTCGCAGCTGAACACTGATCACAAGCACAACTCATGGTTAAGGGTTTAGTTGTGGTGCTCTTTTAAATTACAGAAGCGTGAATATTTTCACTGAACCATGAGGCCTTCCTCCCTCCTCGCCCCTCATTTATCTACCCAAACAGCCCCTGTTCAGCTCCAGAAGTCGTAGCAGGGTGTGCTGTGGCAATTAAGGCTCTGGGTACAAAGATATGTAGGGACTAGGGGCTTCACACCAGCTATAAAATCGGAGAACGGGAACAACTCGGTGGAGCTCCCTCTCAGCTGGCCTGAGACCCCCATCACCTCTGACCTTGCCACAGACTACTGGACCACCGAACAGATTGTATCCCCCTTCCCCCGATTTCATGTATCAACCTCTACCAACTTTTGTCTTATTATGTACTGAGCTTACTATATGGGTTAAAGAGATTTGCTTAAGGACAGTGGAAAATTTAATAAAATTGTGGTATATGTTAACTGCCTGGTGTCTCGTCAGTGAAGCACATTAATAAACAGAATCTGCACGCTGCGGATAATAACCCGTGAATGGTGTATGACAAATATATGCCAATATTAATTTTTAATTGAACAGAAAACAAACTAATATTAATTACAGTACCAAAAAAAGACAGCTGGTATTAGACTGGTAATAAAATTAAGGAACACAACTACTCCAGGCTCCCTACCAAAATACAAAGCAACCACTGAATATCATCACGCATGTAACAGCAACAGCATTGTCACAATCTGGGCCCCTTTCTTGACTTCTAGTCCGAATTAAACATGTAACTAAACACCTGGACCACAAAGAGTAACTGTCACACTAAACTATCTTATCTAAACCCAAGGTATCTCTACAGTGCCATCAGAGGACAGCATGGTCAACTTCAATTTACATAAAAATACACTAAGGTTTTACCTTTAATCCGCTGAATCCCTTGCAATTTGCCAATCTTCCCCTCAATGGTGCTCGTGCAGGAATGACAGGTCATCCCCTCTACTTTCAGGCGCAGCACAACGCTACTTGCTTGAGACCAGCTGGAATCTTCACAAGTTCCAGGTGTTACCTCTGGTGCTGAGATATTTAAATCTACTCCCGGGACCATGTGGATAATCTGCTTGCCATTTATAATGGAAGAAATGAAAGTCACCACCGCAGTTTTTTGATCGGAGGACATTTTAACATCCATGATACCTTTGTTCTTTAGTAGTGCACTACAGATTTGTTTAGGTGTTAGAGCTGACTGAGTAGGAATTGTAAGAAAAATAGTGTCAAGTAAAACAGGTTGTGGGTTTGAATCAGGTATTGTAGCATCAAATCCCATGTCATATATTGCTTCCTGCAGTGTTGCTGGAGTCTGCAATTTTGAGTCATAAATGATGACTGCATTGTTATCCTCTAGAGATACCTTGCAAGGGAAAAAAAACAAAACAAAACAAAAGAATTTAGCAAACTCAAAAAAAATAGATGAGAACTAATACCCTAGAAATAGCTTTTACTTGAATGTATTAGTAATACTTGTCCAGTACAATTTTATTCATCACTACTCACCTTGAAGAGTAAAGCCATACCAATAGCCACCATAAAGTAACTTCTGCTCATCTGTGCAACAATACGGCTAGAAAGAACAGACTTTTTTCCCCCCCACCAGTTTCTGAATCCTTAACAAGTCTGCCTAGCCACTTCTACTTATGACATCCAGAGAGCATCAACACATTTAATGAAAATTCTAGAGACAAACTCTTGAATTATCGTGACTAAACCAATTCAATCCCAAAAGCAAAACAGCCCACAGCAATAATTCTAAAAACATGTACAATTCTGCAGTTAGTAGTAATTACCGTTAGGCTACTGTGATGGAAGAAAACACTCTTTGAAAAAGCCCACAGATTTAAGTAGCAGTGAAAGGAGGCCAGTATTTCTAGGCATCTTAGGCACAGGCTGTTAACTTCCTATGAGCAATAAAGTGCATCAGACTTCACAGAACAAAATTCAGTTTCGAAAATTGATATATGACAAACATTAAAGAAGCTGTTTTTCCTCTCCCTGTACATTTTGGTGATTCAGAGACGTCCTGATTTGGTATTAACCTTTCACATCAGATGGTACAAACATCCTCAATTTAATTTGCTCCCAATTGGTGATATATCAAACGCAATTATTGTAGTTTCCAAAAGGGAAAGCCAATGCCTGCCAGAGGCTCAACACATTATCATTCAATTCTATCTTTCCTCTGGGCAAAGGTACAACCTAAAGACCACAGTCATCATTACATTAGACCAGTTAAATCGTTTTAAGAACCACCTTTCTTCATTTTTGTCCCAATTATGGGCCTTAGCAGAATTAGCAACATGGACATTTATTGGTTTCATTGCAGTTGGAGGCAAAATAACCTAAATGCAGCTCTGTTTGCCTGTATTACCCATCTAACGTTCATCTCCCCTGCTGACCTAATTCATAATCACTAAACAAAACCCTGTTTTACTATTCTCAGAGATTTTTCTGAAACAAATGATCTGGCTAAATTGAAGTTCTGATGCTGTAATGAGGATAATTATGAAATATGACCCCTTAAAGTTTCTTACAGTCCTGTTCTACTCAGACTAAGTTTTTGTAATATATTTTCTTGCCAAGAGTAGTTTTAGAAATAGTATTCAGCTTTGGGATAAGGTATTTACCTTAAAAGCTAAATACAAAAGTCTTAATACTGTCTTTTTAAAAACCTGCTTAATTTCTTACATAAAAGATACTTTGGGATGCACATTGTCCTCAGTCTAGTTAAAGTATGAGCCTCTCCTCCTCCTATCTCAAGTCATCCTTATATTCTCAGAAATTAACTGAAACAATAAAAACACAAGTTTGACAAGATTAAACCTTTTGCTAGAATAAGGGAGAAAGGGAGGATTCTGAAGTCAGATTATTTGGGGGTATTATTTTACAGGCTGCTTTTAGCTCTTATTTGACTTCACGTAAATACGTAGTGATTTATCTGCCCATACCACACCACAGATGTTAACAGTGGTATCCCTATTTCTGGAACGGTCTGTTCAGTGATCCAAGGTTCTGGCGTCAGGGCATAGCATCGTATCACGTTAAAGCTCCATTAAAGTTGAAGGAAGATGAAAAACAATGTGTCTTGTAAACATTGCTGCTCTTCACCCAAATTTCTGTGTGCGTACATGAACGCCTACTGCAGGCAAAAGGAAACTGTACTAACTAGTGCATCATTTGCCTTTGTACAGAACAGTGCATCCCAACGAGACCTTCAAAATCAGCTAGAGGTAACGATCGCATGCCCCCCAAATTAAGAGAGTGTACCCTATTCTGGGAAGGAAAGTGTTCATCTAAGACACATGCACTAAAATAGAAATTATCTTTCGATGAAACCAGGAAGATACTATTTTCTTCAGAGTAAAATCAACCCCTACAGAAAGTTACAGCATGATTTCAGAACCTAGATACTAAGTAATTAAACTGTGCATTGTCTGTTGCTGCTATTGTTAGGCCTGTTCTGTCTAGCACAAATTAGGTCCCAAAACTAATAGGTATCTCCCGGCTTTTAAATTGTTTCAATCATTACAACTACTGTAAAATGATGTATTGTGTAGGAATACTCAGCTTACCCTGGAATACTCTACAGTCCAATATTTTGCCCATGACAGAAAAAAAAAATACTAACAAAATACAGATATCTCCTCTGAGCTAAGAAAAAAAAAGTTAAAATCAAGTCAGATCAAGGAAGTCTGGATTAAAGGTAAACCAAGTAGCTCTGATAACAGTTCAAGACTACAGTTCTGCTGCTCTTCCTCTCATTTCCTCATGGACAGTACAAAGGAAAGGAAAACTTCTAATGGTTGAAAGAGCTAGCAAGGCTTTTCTTTGACACCTGGATTATCTGCTACTCTTATTTCATGAACAACAACAAAACAGCTTTATTTTTCATGGTGAGTCAATGACCACAAGATTAAGTGGACACTCAAGCCCACAAATGCTTTTGAACCTGTGCAAGTGACCTCTCTGTATTATCAGTTTTAAAGAAAAGGCCTGGAGCCTTGTGAGCAAATACTGATGTTTATTCAGTATAAGGGACAAGGACAGGTTGGTTTTTTCACCAGTGTAAGTTCTAGGGCTCTTGCTTTATCTTATTTAAAAATTTCATGTTCTTGCCTTTTTTTTTTTTTACTTTTTTTCTCATTACTTTACAGTACTGAATTAATTGTAAAGCAGAAAATTACTTAAGAGTAACAGATAATTACTTTACTGCAGTAAAGTAAGCACGTTTGCCTCTTATACCAGAAATACACTAATGCACTTCTAACATCAGCTTCCCATGAAACGTACAGAATATACTCTTTCCACATATTTTCCTCCCTTGGTGCATACTTTATCATGGCTTCTCGTTTAAGAATTAACCTTTGCAAGAAACAGCGATAGTGTTACTTACTTTAATGTTATGGATACCATTCATCTTCCCAACATGCTGTTCAATGGTTTGAACACAGGAATTGCAGGTCATCCCCTCCACACTGATGACTATGGATTTTGCCTCCATTGTCAAACTCTACTCAAGTCTTCTCATTGCTGTTGGTCAAAAACAATTAAGACATTTGTTCTTAAATCATTTCACAAAGAACTGAATCAATACAGGCATTTGACAGATTCTGTACTTGGCCACATGTAACTCTCATAGGTGTCAAAATCTGAGGAAAGATGAACAGGAGGGAGAACTTTAGGTATTTATTCCTATGAATTTGCAAAAAGGTAATGGGAAAGACATTATTTTGTGTTACAATCAAGACCATTTAATTGCATGCAGCAAGCTGTGATTCACTGGTGTGTGAGATGAAACTATAGGAAGAAGCAAGCGAGACAGAGAGACGCCAGCTCTTGGAATGCTAGAATGCTAGAGGATGGCATGCAAGCCACAGTGGCAATGGTGACGATCATGTTTTTCCAGATCTGTATCTCATATATTATCCTACGCTAGCAAAAACAAAGGATACTGAAATTAGCCCCAGAGAGCAAATCAAGCTTTTCCACATCTCATTCAGAAAAGTCCGATTTCTGCTCCTCCGAAGATTATCTTTATTATTTTTGCTTATGAAAAAAAGCCCAGAATAAAGTGACTGAACCTAAATTAATTTGTAGAAATAATGGCTAACGCAAGGGAATTCTTTTGTCCAATGCATAAACTGTTAAGTAACAGGGGAAAAGAGAACAAAAGGAGTGATTTCCAGACACTTTTTTTTAAACCTTGTGAAAATTTGCATTATTTTTTCCAATGACAGGGAGGCTAGTGACCAGGAAAATGATCATGGTCAACTGTTTAATGTTTGGCTGCAGTGGAAGCAACAGCAAATTTTGATGATTAACCGAACAGCTAAAGTTAAGCCCATCCTTAACTCTCTTTTAGTTTTCCAAGATAATTCCCCAGGGTAAAAAAAAAAAATTACATTAAGTATTAACAATGTTTAATAACATTAATTTTCTTGCTCCTTGCTGACATTTTAGAGTCATTCCCTGTTATAGAAGGTCCGAAAGTTTCTGGTTTTGCTTTGAGACTTGCTACAAACCATGTAAGACTACAAGGCTGTATCATACAACATGTATCATGTTTCATCATAGGAAGAGGTTTGCCTCACTGATGTACAAAACTAAATGCTGAAACTTAATCAACAAGAAGTAAAGACACTATAAACCTCTGAATTAGTGAGGTTTCCAATAGAAGAAATACATATTTTTCATGTAACTACATTTTATGTGAAAAGCCAGGAACACATTGCAAATTTCTGTCAGCCACTAACCTGTAGGAGAATTTAACTATAATTTCTAGGTCAAAAAAGAAAAAAAAGTTTAACTATGTAAACAACGTGAAAGATAGTCTGAGAAGTTGATTTTAAGGATTTATTTTCCTAACGCATCTCCTAAAATCCTCAGATGACCAGCTAATTCATCTAAACTGTGGCATGAACCTTTGTATTCTGATAGGCAATAAGAG
This sequence comes from Sula dactylatra, assembly GCA_013389905.1. Classification (NCBI taxonomy): domain Eukaryota; kingdom Metazoa; phylum Chordata; class Aves; order Suliformes; family Sulidae; genus Sula; species Sula dactylatra. Next base: position 834,272 of record WEKW01020614.1, read on the forward strand.
TTTTGTTCAAAAACTACGTAGTACATGACTAAACAAAACAAGAATTAGCACACATTAACGATAAGCATGGCTAATGGACAGGAATGTTCGGCAAGGCATAAAGGAAACCTTGTAGCTACAAGGACTTTGAACACCTGTATGCAACAACATAGGAATCTTTTTCCCTGACATGTTTGGTGAGCTGGAGCAGCACACTCACAGGTATTTTAATCTGATCAGAACCTCAAACCACCTGTGACATCTGACATTCCTGAAAGGCATCAGGTATTTACTCTGAGTGTATTGTAAAGCGCTAACACTTCATCCTTCCATCCCAGTCACAGACAGTCAGGAAGCATAAGGGCTGCAAGCACAACTCAAGACTGTCGGTGGCTGCGGGATCAGATTCAAAAGCTGCGTCCCGCTCCTGTCCTGAGCGTGGATGCAGGTGTGGGTGCACGTAGGACACACTGCAGCATGTGGTCTCAGTGCCAGAAGAGAGAGGAAAGAGCTCCTAGGGAGTGGGGCCTCAGGCAATGAGAATGTTGACTATTGCTAAGGCTGGCCAAGAAAATAGCATTGACACTCGCACGGGCTGTACTAACCGGGTGCTGCGGCCTCAGAAGATAAAACCGTGACAGTAAGTTACTATTACTGAAGTAATCAAAGTATCATACTAGGCTATAGTCACTAGAAAATAGTAACAATAACTCATCCCTGCAAAGAACAGAAATAAGACAACTCTACCCGAAGCTATTGCAGATCTCGCTTCTCACCTATTCTTACAAGATCTTAGTTGTTATAAACACCCACACAAATATTTGTACATACTCTCATATTACAGAAATATAGAACTGTCACCTGACACACAGGAGAATTATGAATCAGCAGAAGAATATATTTTAAGCAAACTTCATATGGTAGGTCCTTTCTCAGGCTCATCTGCACACTCAGAGGTACAAGGTATTTTTAAAAACAGTATAAAACTACCCATGAGAACACATGCTTTCATGTCATATATTGAAATACAATCCTCGCTGACTGCCTCAGTTCTTCCATAAGGAATGCTCAGTCCATGTAGAGAAAACAAAGCCATAATTCTAACTCCACAGTCAGGGAGCAATGAATATTCCCACAAGGCTGAAGTACAAATAAAGTTTCAAGAAGCACTTCACTTACAGTGTGTTGTGTGAGCACCACCAGACACATACAGTTAACCAAAATGAGACACAATAGTCTATCACAGACAGACTCAATCTGTCCTCTAGTAAGGTTTGGACAGAAGTGAATTTAAAAGCATTTCAGGTACATGATCAACTTGAACCGCCCTGACAACTGCGCTATTACTGTATTTTGAAAAAAAAAAAACCAAAGAAAGTAAAGAAATACTTTGGCTGTGAGCTGCTATCTGCAACAATCAAAGGTTGGTAAGATGTTGCCTTGGATGAGAGTTGGGGTACAGCTGTACGTCAGTCTGAGAAAGTCTGCTGAGCTCCTGGCTATCTTGCCTGTTCTTTGGTTTAAGAGACTGAAGCTACAGTACAATAATATCCATTATTACAAGAAACTAGGATGCAGCATTAAAGTCCTTTCTGCAAGTCATATGTCAAACTAAGAGCAGCCACGCGTGTAATATGGTGAACTATGACTATTGTAGTAGCCGTGAGCACTGCTACCAAATGCCCACCAATGCACTGAAAAAAATGAACTGCTCTATATGTAAAAATAACATTATATTATATATACAGCTTATATATATAAAATAACATTATACAAAGTATTTCCTCCATTTTCTCCATTCATTTCCTTGCGCTCCTGCTGTTCATTTCACCATTTTTTACACAGCCACAGGTTTTCCTACTTAAAAGGCAGCATGTGCAAAGAGAAACAGGAATTATTTGAGGTATTCTGCCTTAGTGGCCTAATTAACTAAAAGTTTGTAAGGGGCTTTCAATGTGATGGACGATATTTACAGAAGTGGAAGAAAATACTCTGACTGCAGTAACTCAGGACCACTCAAAAGCATGTTAGAATCCTATTATGTCAATAGAATGCTCTGGTTATGTTTCAAGTGTATGCTTCACACAGACACAATCTTTCCTTTAAAATAAAACACATCATCTGCTATTTGTGTTTGGATTTAAATAATAAATCAAAAGCAATCAAGCTTCAATCATTCCACTGACCCAAGAAGGTTTTTTTCTTGCGTTGGCGAGTTGTTTTTTTTAAAGACTGCTCTCCTAGGACCTACTGATCAGGGTCCCATGGCAGTAGGCATCGTATGAACACAGCAGAGAGAATCCTTTCCTGGAACAGACTGTAATTCAAACATGCAAAAAGGCATAAGAGAAAAAATTTATTTTTTTTTTTGCCCCTCAAGGCCCCAAAGTACTAGGACTGAATCCAGAACTTCCATCATAGATTTTATCTGTTGGATCAAACTGTCTCTTCTTTTTGTTCCCCAACTTTTAATTAAGAAACGCTGCTGGATCTTTATGACACATGCAACATTAACAGCTCTTTGTTGGTGGGGAAGACAACAAACAAGGATTTTTACTTGCTTTGTGGCAAGTTGCTAACAGTTTTCATACCATTTTTAAGAACAGGCTGTTCTCCAAAAAAATAAGATGTGACCAAATCTAAAGGCAGAAAATGAGCCATTTGTAGGCAATACTGTCTCTTCACATCAGTTCCATGGTATTATAGACATTGAGTTGAGAAACAGCACATTCACAGTCTCAGTTTTCGGTGCAGCCTTACTGAGATTTCTCTAGACTTAAATTGTCTGGATTTCCAGTGCTCCTGATGCTTAAAGAGATCTTGTTCTCAGAAGAAAGTATAAGGTTAACACACAGTGACTATAAGTATACACACACCCTTTTTCCTCCCCTTACAAAATGCTCAAACAACGAGTTAAATTTAAAAGCTTATACGTGCTTACATCTGAGACGGTATTCCACTTTGTTATATTTTATTTCATTTTTAATGCTCTGCCCCCCCTACGAGCGCTTCCTGGTAGAAACACTGACTGAAACTTAAAAGAAATATTTTCATCATATTTTCCTTCTGACAACATTAAATTAAGGAAAATTCATTACTAAGCAGCCTGAAAAATATTTGTTACACCAATAAATTATGACTAGATGCACACAAGAGGTGTACAAATATTGACAATTTAATCCTAGTTCTCCTTGTGTGTCTTGATATTTTACCAATTCACAGGAAAACATATGCAGAAGTCAAAATATCTACATGAGGCCGTGCAGCAATCCGTGCGTACTACAGCAATGGCTTGAGCTTGGAACACCCTGTTTCCTCACTCTTGCCATCCGTCACTGTATATCTCTGTTTTCTCCCATTTTAAAAAATTTATATATACACACATAAACAAACAATAATGCATCCATACACATGTGCATACATATATGCATTAGTTCAAAAGAGAACTTCACTCTACATGGGACAATTATGGATCTGGCAGGATGCAGCTGAAACAACAAATCTAAAACTTCTGTACTATCCAAGAAGCTTTCTAGGGGACAACATGTATTTTATAAGCTGACACTGAAGATCTCAATTATTGCCACTGACTGGAAGGCAAATGACGACTAATAAATAACTTGTAATTCAAAGTTATCGTGGACATATTCTTTTAAGTGAGATGCTAAGTTATGGATCACACATTGTTTTAGAGAAGAACAATGGTTTTACTCTTAACCAATGCAT
>WEKW01020616.1:1652-34220 GCA_013389905.1 Sula dactylatra
CTTGTGGTACAATAGAAAATCTTGATTTGAGATCCTTTTGAGCTGCCTTTATTGCTTTTTTTGTCAGCTGTATAATTACCAGTTTCTTAACGCATGCAATCAGCACTTGTTGCTTTCAGTGAATTATGCCTCACATTGTTGTACTGAACATGTTACTGCTGCCTCTGTTTTGTTCATATTGGCCAGACTTGATAGGTCAACAACCTTATTTCTGAAAGAGGTCCAACCTATTGCTGATTTATGTGGAAGATTGAAAGCACTCTGGCATTTGGGGCAACATCAAAGTTTGGGTGATATTGTTCATTTTCAGTGACAGATTGCCTGAAGCATGATTTTAATAATGGGCAGTCAACAAACAATTCAGTATGATAGTCAACAGTTTACATGCAACAAACACTTTACATTAGCACAAATGAGGGACCTTTCATTACATACTGCAAATCATCTGTTTTTCCTTCTAAATCAAGGGTCAACATCCTCAGCTACTATTAATGCACATATTTTCCTGAATTTTAGAGAACAATTGAATTAAAGCAAATCTAGTTCACAACTGAACTGCTGAAAGAATTTACATGAAAACGACATACTATTAAACATTACTGAAGTTTTGCAAAGATATTTCAGCAACAAGTTATAAGCTTCAAATGAAATTTAAGATTCAGCATGTTAAAAATGCTGAACTTAGAAGAAAAACGGCTTTTTCTTTACACAGGTTAACAACTCTTTTACATTTTAATTAAACATCAGGAAAACCCTAAGAAGGAAGTGCAATTCCCAAATTCTATATTCACTGCTATGAGGGAAGTCAAAGTCTTTACAAAGTGCGCAAGGATGCAGTTCTTGACAATATGGTAAGTCAAACAGCAGCATAGTTGAATATGGGACAAGAGAGATTCATAAAAGGGATTTATTTGAGATTTCATCTTCGTTCCTTAATAAGGAAATTCAGCATGATTCCTTCTCCTTTGGTCAGCTGGTCTTTGCATGCCTTTTTAACTGAGTTGACTATTCCCTACTTATTGCAGGGGCTTTGGACAAGATGACCTTTAAAGGTCTATTCCAACCCAAACTATTCTATGATTCTATGATTTTGAATTTTGAAAAGAAATGTTTTTATTTTCTTCTACCTTCTCCAAGCCCAGGTTATATATATTTTCCAGATGAGTGACTAATAACAAAGATTCCACACCCAAAACTGCAGTGGTCTTGAATATTAAAGTATTTGGACCGCTTTGGAAGAGATCTATGCCAGTAACAAATTGATCTTGATTACAAAGAAACTAACTTAATGCATGGATTGGTTTGGAAGCTGCTAACAAGAGGTGTTTTTCAGTGTCAGTTTAACCAAGTGAACCCTCATTTTCCACAGAATTACATAGAATATCTATAATAGATTCAAGAAAATGTCACTGTATCCCAGTATCACGCCTCCCAACATAATTGGCACTAGATGTAGAGAAAAGAGTATAGGACAAATGCAAGCATATAATGATACTTTTCCTCATATATTGTAGCAAAATGGAAGGCTATTCCTCTTGGCTTTTTATTCTACAACTTTGTCTAACTGCTTTTTGAATCTGAACACACTCTTTGAATTCACAGTATGTTGAAGCAATGAGTCTTATGGCTTAAGAGTGCGTGATGTGATGTGAAGTAGTATCTCCCCCTATTAATTAAAATCTTTTACCCAGTAATTCACTCTTGCCTGCTATTAAGTATGAACAATCTCCCTGTTTGAATTCTCTATGATTTTGTAGGCCTTTATCATCAGCTACTTTACAGGGTCCTGGCCTTCTTTCATACTGCTCCACAGACTTGCTTATCCTTGTGGACTTCCTATGTATCTTTTTCTTTTTGATAACCATGGACGTTGTTCAAGACATAGGTATGTTGTGAGTTCACAACAGTATGATCCTTTCCATTTTGCTCTCTTTCCCTCTCCCAGTCTGTCCTTGGTTTGCTTTTTAGATCATTGTTGATTACTAAGTTGATGTTTGCATAGAACCATATGGGTGTGTGGAATGGGAGACTGCCTGGTTCATTATCTGCTTAAGGACTATTCAGTATAAAAGAAATAACACATAATAAGTAAAGTGATAAAGATAAAGAGACAAATGAACAACTATATAGGAACAGGTGACCATGGGGACAGTAACGAAGACCAGACCTCTTTGGTCACTGACTGATGGCCGTTAAGGGAACTGCTTGGACACGACCTTGAGAATTGCCCTGAACTGTGTAACTGATAAGGAGTGGAAGCCTGATTATCATGGGCATTAGGGAATATTCCAGGGGACTTGTGTGGAATTCCTGCCAGACTTCCAGATGGGGCTTGTGGGATTGAGTAAAACTTATTATGAAATGTTTAGGGAAAGGGCCAAAGATGAGGAAACGGAAGGCTGTAATTCACAGGGCCCATAGCTGTACATGCCAGTAATTTGCTGCTAGCCAGACTTGCACATGTCTGCTAGATTTGGCTGCTACTGTAAAATCTTTAACAAGAACAGCCTATTATAATTCTAAGATCTCTTTCTAGAATGGTGACAGGTAAAGCAGATGCAACAACTACCTATTTAAAAGGCAGGATTTCTTTTCTTCTGTATCTTGCACACATCTATGCTGTGTTCCACCTGTCATTTTGTTTCTCTCAGTCAGTCAGTATCACAACACCCTTCTGTGACTCTGCAATAGGTTGTAATTTTTCATACCCCAGATAATTTCATGCATTTGTACATTTTGCTGCACTGAGAAAGCTGACCATTGATTCCAGTCCTTAATTTTTTGTGGTTTTTATGAGTTATTTACCTATGTAGTGATTCTCTCTATCATCCCAATAGCACTGTAGTTTCTTTGAGAATCTTTCTGAGTCACTAGTCAGAGAACAGATATCACCTGGATTCTGCTTGATCATATTGCCTCTGATTGCTCCAAACAACTGACCGATTTCTGAAGTGCTTTGTAAGAATCGTATGGACTGTTCTCCAAAGAACTTATTCATGATTCCTCATTACAGACTTTATCCTTCCTTCCTTCCTTCCTTCCTTCCTTCCTTCCTTAGTTTTTGAAAATACTGGGTATTGTAGTAACAATAACAAAATTATAAGAATTGTCCACAGTAAATTTATGTCTTCTTTGCATTCAGCNCCATCCCTCTTTTCCTCCTTACCTTCCTGTTCCCTTCCTCCCTTTCCTTCTTTCTCTGAATCATATTTTGGTGATTCTCATTTTATCCCTATATTCCTTGACAACTTGGGCAGTTTTCTGTCATAGTTCATAGACTTTCTTATTCAATAAATGCACTCGTATTATTTTTAATATCTTCCTTTATTTCTCTGAAGGCCTCTCCTGCAATCTCTTTGCTTGACTGAGATAAAGATGTTTAGTAGTATAAGCACCTTCAGCTTTGGGAAATGATGGACCTTTTCTGCATTCAAACACTGAGCCCTTTTAGATTTTTTTTATTAAACTTTCGTCTAGAAATTTAAAGCTGGGCAGAACTAGTCCCCCTGTTTGTATTTCCATCAAAATTAAACAATCAACGTGTGGTCAGTTGATCCAAACTTTTTGCCTATAATTAGTCTATTACAGATTATCAGTTATCTAAAGCAAGTCTAAGAAAGGGTCACCTGTTCTTCATTTATGGCTTAGTTCATGAAAAACTGAAAAATCTTCTTACATCCAAAATGTTAGACCTTAGTATTAGCAGTAATGTGTATTGCCTAACAAGTGATTTGGAAGTTAATATTTCCCATAAGGATACAATTTCTAAGAGCATTTCTCTCTGCAGAAAACTTAGAATCATAGAATGTCCTGAGTTGGAAGAGACCTGCAAGGATCATCAAGTCCAACTCATTTCCCTGCACCGGACAACCCCAAAATTCACACCATGTGTCTGAGGGCGTTGGCCAAGTGCTTCTTGAATATCGTCAGACTTGGCGCCATGACTGCCTCCCTGGGGAGCCTGTTCCAGTGCTCCACCACCCTCTGGGTGAAGAACCTTCTCCTCCTATCCAGCCTAAACCTCCCCTGGCACATCTTCCAACCATTCCCTTGGGTTCTATCATTGGTCACCAGAAAGAAGAGATCAGCGCCTGCCCCTCCTCCTCCCCTCATAAGGAAGCTGTAGACCGTGATGAGGTTCCCCCTTAGTCTCTTCTTCTCTATACTGAACAAACCAACTGAATTTAGCTGCTCCTTGCACAGTTTCTCCTCTAAACCCTTCACCAGCTTCGTGGTCTTCTTCTGGACACTCTCTACTAGCTTTATATCCTTGATGTACTGTGGCACCCACAACTGCACACAGTACTCAAGGTGAGGCTGCACCAGTGCAGAGTAAAGCAGGACAATCACCTCCCTTGACCGGCTGCAATGCAGTGCTTGATGCACCTCAGGGCATGGTTGGCCTTCTTGGCTGCCAGGGCACACTCTTGGCTCATGGTCAACTTGCCGTCGACCAGAACCTCCAGGTCCCTCTCTGCAGGGCTGCTCTCCCCAGTCTGTATCCAGGGTTGCCATGCCCCAGGTGTAAAATCCAGCCCTTGCTCTTGTTAAACTTCATGAGGTTGGTGATTGCCCAGCTCTCTAATTTGTCCAGATCTCTCTGCAGGTCCTTTCTGCCCTTGAGAGTGTCAACAGCTCCTCCCAATTTTGTATCATCAGTGAACTTAATGGGTAATCCTTCAAGTCCTGCATCCAAGTCATTTATAAAGAGATTAAAGAGTACTGGCCCCAAGATGGATCCCTGTGGAACCCTGCTAGTGACTGGCCGCCGGCCCGATGTAACCCCATTTACTATAACCCTCTGAGCCTGACCCATCGGCCGATTGCTCACCCATTGCATTATGTGTTTGTCCAGCTGTATGCTGGACATTTTGTCCAGGAGGATACTGTGAGAGACGATATTGAAAGCTTTGCTGAAATCCAAAAAGATTACATCAACTGGCTTCCTTTGGTCAACTAGGTGGGTAACCTTGTCATAGAAGGAAATCAAATTTGTTAGGCAGGACTTTCCCCTGATGAACCCATGCTGGCTAGGACCAATGACTTTGTTGTCTTTCAGGTATTTTTCAATAACTCCCAGGATAATCTTCTCCATAATTTCACCAGGCACAGAAGTGAGACTAATGTGCCTATAGTTACCAGGGTCAACTCTGTTGCCCTTTTTGAAGACTGGGACAACATTTGCTAGCTCCCAGTCAACAGGGACCTCTCCAGATTCCCAAAAGCATTGAAAAATCATTGTGAGAGGTCTCGCTATGACATCAGCCAGCTCTTTAAGTACCCTCGGATGAATCCCATCAGGCCCCATTGACTTATAGGTATCCAGCTGGAGCAACAAGTCCTGCATAAGTTCAGGTTTTATTAGGAGTTTATAATTCCCACAGTCATGGTTCTCTAGCCCAGGGCTCTGAGGGTCCCTGAAGGCCACCATCGGTGTTGAAGACTGAGGCAAAGAAAGCATTAAATGTCTCTGCCTTATCTATGTCCCTGCTTGTGAGGTGACCATTCTCATCAAGCAACGGTCCAATGTTATTTCTGGCCTGCCTTTTGCCATTAATGTATTTAAAAAAGCCATTCTTATTGTCCTTCATGGTACTGGCCAGCTTCAACTCTAATTGAGCTTTGGCTGCATGAATTTCCTCCCTGCAGTGGCGAACAGCACCCCTGTAGTCCTCCCATGTTGCCTGACCTTGCTTCCACTGGCCATATACTTTCTTTTTCCTCTTTATTTCTAGAATAATACCCCTGGTCAGCCAAGCCAGCCTTTTGCCTCGCCTGCTTGACTTCTTACACTTGGGGATTGCCTGCTCCTGTTCTTTTAGGAGGTGATACTTAAAAAGCAACCAGCACTAATGGACCCCAGCACCTCCAAAAGCTGTTCTCCAGGGGACCTTACTAAGCAGTTCCCTGAGCAACCTGAAGTCTGCTCCTCTCATGTCCAGAGTTGAGGTCATGCTGGAAGCTTTCCTTCTGTCACCATAGATTTTAAACTTCACTATTTCATGGTTGCTGTGGCCGAGGTGGCCACTGATCTCTACTTCACCCACGAGGGCCTCTCTGTTAATAAGCAACTAGTCAAGAAAGACTTCCTTCTTGGTCGATTCCCTATTACCTGTACCAAGAAGTTGTCATCTAGATAGTTTAGGAACCTTCTGGACCTGTTTGTACCAGCTGTGTGGTATTCCCAGTTGACATCTGGCAATTTGAAGTCCCCCATAAGGACAAGGGTGGATGACTTAGAGACATCCCTTAGTTCCTTAAAGAATAACTCATCAATGTCATCCTCCCGGCTGGGTGGCCTATAATAGACTCCCACGACAACATCTGCTTTATTTGTCTGTCCCTTAATCCTTACCCAGAGACTCTCAACTGTGCCATCACCAACTGCAAGCTCCATGCATTCCAGCTCCTCCGCTACATACAAAGCCACCCTCGCCCCACCTCACCTGCCCTGCCTATCCCTCCTGAAGAGCCTGTAACCATCCGTCATGGCACACCAGTCACAGGACTTGTCCCACCAGGTTTCACTTATGCCAATGATGTCATATATCTGGGACTGGGCTAAGGCTTCCAGCCCCTCTTGCTTGTTCCTCATGCTGGGCACGTTTGGATAGAAACACTTCAAGTGTGGCTCCTTGTGCCCATCGCCATGTGGAGCAGTCTGAAGAGTCTCACTAGCACGCTGCTCCTCCAACTTTGGTGTGTCTACCCGTTGCCCATCACTGACTAGCCTGGTACTGTTCCTTTCCCCCTTCCAATCTAGTTTAAAGTCCTGTCAATCAGCCCTGCTAGCTCCTGAGCAAAAACCCTTTTCCCCTTCTGAGAAAGCTGAATACCATCAGACATCAACAGACCTGGTGTTGAGTATACTATCCCATGATCAAAATGCTGAAATTCCACCAATGACACCAGCCTCAGAGCCACAGGTTAATCAGCTGGATCTGCCTGTTCCATTCAGTATTATCAGTATTATTCCGTGATACTGACAGGATCGAGGGAAATACAACCTGAACACCTGATCCTTCAACCATCCATCCCAAGGCTCTGAAATCCCTTTTGATAGCCTTTGGGCTTCTTGTTGCTACCTATTCTCTGCTGACATGGCAAACCAATAGCAGGTAATAGTCTGAGGAGCTTACCAGACTAGGGAGTTTCCTAGTGGCATCTCTTACTCTGGCCCCAGGAAGGCAGCAGACTTCCCTGTGGGTTGGGTCTGGTCGGCATAGCGGACCTTCTGTTCCCTTCAGAAGGGAGTCATCTATGACAACTACTCTTCTTTTTTTCTTAACATGAGTTAATTAGCCTGTACTAAAGCCAGATGTGATGGTGGGGATTCAACAGCAGGCTCTTATTGCTCACTACTGCAAAATAATTTTTCTTTATTCTTCCTCCAGTTCTTCCAGTTCAGGGGGCTTCTGTTTTAACCATGGAAATGCTTCTAGTCTTGCACTGCCAATTAAAGACAATGAAAGAGAATACTTAATCCACCATTTCACTCTTCCTGAGCAACACACAGTTTATAGTTCAGTTTCAGTCATTGCTATCCAGTCCTGTTTCTGTAAGCCCACCCTGTACTGAATTTCACCTTGTACACCCCTCCTGTTAGTTCTTCCATTCTATTGCCCATAGTCTTGCCATTACTTTACAAATACATTAATCACTGGTGTGTTTAACTGACCACAGCCTGTCTTGTCTTTGATTAGGCACTAATTGCATTGCAGCTCAGTTATTGCTGTTATCAACATTAGCTCTGTCTTCCTCACTGATCTCTCATTTTCTGCTTAATGATATTGCTTCATCCACTGCCACCTTTAAATTATTCTTTGTTTTGGTGGAGGTTTTATGTTCCTTTTAAACTAAGCTCTGTGATTAGCCATCATGTAGTCTGGCTCTGCCATGCTCCATTCTCTCTTAGTACTCCTTTGGCCACAATCAGAGGCAACTGATGCAAAGAAATTTAATGTAAATTTTAATGATCTAAGAAGCTTGAATGAAGAGCTTTTGAAATCCAGGTACTGACTAAGTCAAACACACTGAAAAAAGATGGCAGAGTGATTTAGAAAAGTAAAGGGTTGATTTTAGTAATTATTTAAAACTGTGAAATTGTTTGACTCAGGTTAGAAAGACACTGCTCCAGAAATAGAATAGTAAAGTTTTGACCATTTGTTCTTTATTGCACAGGATGGAAAAGCTGGGTAATGAAGATTAACATAGGACACATTATTCCATATTAGCTGTGCCAATGACGTTCTGTAATTAGGAGGTACTTGAATTAGGGACTAGGCCAATCACCAATAAATTTAAGATAAATGTTTCTATCGATTTTAAAAAATATTTAGATTGGCCTGTAGTAGCCAGACTCTAGATTTTGATGCAGCTCTTGGTGAAGTTAATGCTGCTATGAAAACTGATTAAGGGGAATAGAAACCAGTTTAAAATACATCTCAGCTAACCTTCTGTACAGCTTAGTGTTCTGTGGTCTCAAACATATGCATGTCTGAATAAGGTTATGCACAATATTAAGGATAGAGGGTTACTTATTAGTTTCCTTAAAAAATACAGTAAAACTCTATAGGTTTTGACAACTGAGAAATGTATTATTTCAACAGTAGAGGTTCAAATTTGAATTTTCCTTTCAAATTTATTTCATATTCTCTTGGGAAAAAAGTTTTAAAGGGATCACTGTTTTTCTGAGGGATCAGACTGAAGAAAAATATTTGATATGAAAGATGAGAGTCCTAGAGAAGCAAAGAGAGAGAAAAAAAACCTACTTGAGACATTATCTCTTTTCAGATTCCCAAAGAATACTACTCTAAAGTCTGAGATTTGCTTTTGAAACCCATGCAGCAATTCTGCCAGAAATCCAGTTCTCAGTTCCCATACTTAACCGTGTTTTTTTCTTACACATGTCAGATGATGCTATGGAGTGTCCTCTTCCCACAGAAGGGGAGTCCCTCAGTAAAGAAACTTTTTTAATATTTAAAGTCTTCAGTAATTTTTTTCAGTATGAGTTGTATGCAGTAGAGAGACCTTTAGAAATAAAACTTTGCTTTGAATTGGAAGTAAAATAAGGTCATTACAAGTTTCTGTCAGGAACTCAGCAGACACCTATTTATACCCTAATATAACTTTTGGGCTAATCCTTTACTGAAAACCCTTAATAAGAAGCTGTGAGAATTCCAACCAGTAAATGGCAGAGTTAATTATTTTAAACATATTTTAACCCACTGAGTTATAATCTTCATTAATTAGTTCTGAAAGGCTATTTTCCTTTCACATGTTTTAGTTGTGAAGGGAAATTATGGCCTGTAAAATAAGCCTGACAGAAGAGAAAAGATATTTAAAAGAACAGGTAAAAAAGAAGAGAGCAAGAAACCAGATTTTTTGATTTGTGAAGTTATGTCTTGGGCTTAAAAGATAGTTTCTGAAGATGCCAGCACAAGGCAAATGTTAAAGCTCAGAAAATTGTTTTAAAAAAAATGCATTCCAACTGTGTTGCATACCAAGTGGACATCAAAAATTTATCTTACGGTTCTAAGTTATACATACAAATTATCTGATACTCCTTTTAGAACAAGAAGATGCACAATATAATGAAAAGACTCTTTACTGTGATAATGACAAATATGTTGTGGGGTTTGTTGACATATTCAGAGCTAGAGACCTGGCTTTTTACAGAAATATCTTGCTGTGACGATCTGAGTCAGAAACTAAAGAAAAATGGTTTCCTCCAGGAAACATCCTATGACCCTCTAGACTTGAAGGGAGAGAGGGATAATACCAGGTTTGCCTGTGACAAGCTGTGGGATGAGACACCAAGGTTAGAGGGAGGGGGTGCTAATGAGGGCCCTCAGCCTGTTGCTCTGAGATGTGCTGGCTACCCTGCAGCACACCTGAAGTCTTACAGAGATGAGCCAGGGGCTCCTGAGGTAACAGGAGCCAACAGGGAAACACCAGTGAAACACCTCAAAGGAATTAAGGGGTGTTCCTCTTAGAAGGTGACACAGCCAACAGCCCCGCTGAGGTGCCTCTACACCAGTGCATGCAGCACAAGCAACAAACAGGAACAGCTGGAAACCACCGTGCTGCTAGAAAGCTATGACCTAGTTGCCATTACTGAAACTTAGTGGGATGAATCCCGTGACTGGCGTGTGGCTGTCGATGGCTACAGGCTGTTCAGAAGGGACAGGTGAGGAAGGAGGGGCAGAGGCATTGCCCTCTACATCATGAAATGGATAGAATGTGAAGAGCTGTTTCTGAAGAATAGCCACGAGCAGGTTGAAAGCTCATGGGTAAGAATTAGAGACCGAGGCAACAAAGGGAACCTTGCGGTTGGTGTCTACTACAGGCTGCCCGATCAAGGGGAGCCTATTGACGAAGCCTTCTTATTCCAGCTACAGGAGGCATCACATTTGCAAACTCTCATCCTGCTGGGGGACAATTTCTGCTGGAGAAGGAGCATGTTGAGCTACAGGCAATCCAGGAGACTCCTGGATGCATTGAGGATAACTTCTTAACCTAGGTAACAGACAGCCCTACCAGAGGGGATGTGATACTGGACCTGTTGGTCATCAATGCAAGTGAGCTAATCAGTGACATCAAGGTTGGAGGCAGCCTGGGCTGCAGTGATCATGCACTGGTGGAGTTCTCAGTCCTGAAGGATATGGGTCAGGGAAACAGTAAAGTCAGGACCCTGCATTTTAGGAATGCAAAATTCCAGCTCTTCAAGGAGTTAGTCAATAGGACTTCCTGGGAAACTGCCCTCGGGGACAAGGTAGCAGAACAGAGCTAGCAGATATCTAAGGAAGCTTTCCATAAAGCGCAAGAGCTTTCAATCCCCAGGTGTAAGAAATCAGGAAAGGAATGCAAGAGACAGGCATGGATGAGTTGAGACCTGTTGGTCAAACTAAAGAGCAAGAGGGAACTGCACAGGCAGTGGAAGCAGGGACAGGTATCCTGGGAAGAGTATAGGGATAGGGATGCTGTCTGATTGTGTAGGGATGGGATCAGGAAGGCCAAGGTGCAGTTGGAGCTGAACTTGGCAAGGGATGTGAAGAATAATAAGGGCTTCTACAGCTTCTGGCAGCCAGGAAAGGAAGGTCAGAGAAAGCATACCCCCACCTTGATGAGCAAGACTGGTAAACTGGTAACAACAGGTGAGGAGAAGGCTGAGATGGTCAGCAACTTTTTTGCCTCAGTCTTCACTGGCAATCTCCCTTCCCGCTCCTCTCAAATGGATGGACTGCAAGACGGACTGGGGGAGCAAAATCCCTCTCACTGTATGAGAAGATCATATCTGTGACCGCCTGAGGAACTTGAACATATATAAGTCTATGGAACCTGACAAGATGCATCCCAGAGCCCTGAGAGAATTGACTGATGTAGTTGCCAAGACACTCTCCATAATATCTGAAACATCATGGCAGTCAGGTGAAGTCCCTGGGGACTCAAAAAAGGGAAACATCACACCCATTTTTAGAAAGGGTAGAAAGAAGGACCCTGGGAACTACTGACCTGTCAGCCTCATCTCTGTGCCTGGGAAGATCATGGAACAGATCCTCCTAGAAGCTATGCTAAGGCCCATGGAGGACAGGGAGGTGATTCAAGACAGCCAGCATGGCTTCACTAAGGGCAAGTCCTGCCTGACTAATCTAATGGCCTTCTGTGATGGAGTGACTGCATCAGTGGACAAGGGAGGAGTTACAGAGATTGTCTATCTGGACTTCTGTAAGGCCTGTGACATGGGTGAGATATGGATTTGATGTGTGGACTGTTTGGTGGATGAGGAATTGGTAGAATGACCACATCCAGAGGGTCAGTGGTCAACAGGTCAATGTCCAGATGGAGATCAGTGATGAGTGGTATCCTCAGGAGTCCACATTAGGAGCAGTGCTGTTTAATGTCTTCACCATGACATAGTGGGATTGAGTGCAGTCTCAGGAACTTTGCAGATGACACCAAGCTCAGTGGTGTGGTTGACACGCCTGAAAGATGGGATGCCATCCAGAGGGGCATGGACAAACTTGAGGAGTGGGCCCCTATGAACCTCATTAGGTTCAACAAGGCCAAGTGCAAGGTCCTGCACCTGGGTCAGGGCAACCCCCAGATATCAATACAGGCTGGCATATGAAGGAATTGAGAGTAGCCCTCTGAAGAAGGACTTGGGGGTACAGGTGGACGAAGAGCTAGACATGAACTGACAATGTGCGCTCACAGCCCAGAAGGCCAGCTGTATCCTGGGCTGCATCAAAAGAAGTGTGGCCAGCAGGTCAAGGGAGGTGATTCTGCCCCTCTACTCCACTCTGGTGAGACCCCACCTGGAGTACTGAGTCCAGCTCTGAAGCCCTCAGCACAGAAAAAACATGGACCTGTTGGAGTGGGTCCAGAGGAGGGCCACAAAAATGGTCAGAGGGATGGAACACCTCTCCTACGAAGAAAGGCTGAGAGAGTTGGGGTTGTTCAGCCTGGAGAAGAGAAGGCTCCACAGACACCTTATAGCAGCCTTTCAGTACTTAAAGGGGGCTTATAAGAAAGATGGGGACAAACTTTTTAATAGGGCCTTTTGTAATAGAACAAAGGGTAATGGTTTTAAACTAAAAGAAGGTAGGTTTAGACTAGATATAAGGAAGACATTTTTTACAAGGAGGGTGGTGGAACACTGGCAGAGGTTGCCCAGACGTGGTAGATGTCCCATCCCTGGAAATATTCAAGGTCAGGTTGGATGGGGCTCTGAGCAACCTGATCTAGTTGAATATGCCCCTGCTCACTGCAGGGGGTTGGACTAGATGTCCTTTAAAGGTCCCTTCCAACCCAAACTGTTCTATGATTCTATGATTCTAATCCCTTCCAACATGTCCCAGTTCAGAAATTCCAGCATTTATCCTTGAGATCCCTGCCTCCTGCAGTACCTCCTCCCACCATGCCCTAACCACCTTTTCTCTTCATCTTCATTTAAATTTCTCCCACAGCTCCTAGTGGCTGGATGGCAAAGAGGCATCTAATATGGCCAGTTCTGAACCACTCAGATGCTGATTGTCTTGTTGGCACTGGCTCAAATTGAATAGGGTACAGCAGCTATTCTTCCGGTCAGTGGGGGAAGGGGAAAAAGGAAAAACTGAACAGACATCTCTCTCCTCCCTCTGTCTTCTGTGAGAAACTAAAGGAGCACAAAAGCTTTGTGATCTCTACTGAACTATCACATACAGCTGGAATTACTCAGTATGTTGCTGAGTTCTTTAGGAAGTGAGGGGAGAAGATGAAAGGGACAGACAAATAGTATGATTTAAAAAGTCTCATTTCCTTACAAAACAAGGTTAAAAAAATCAATACTTATGTTCTCAGCAATGATGCTTCTAACTAGATGCCAAATAGTACATCCAAGTTGTCTGTTTTAAGCAGACTTTGCAGAATCTGGGTAGTAAAAACAGCATCCAAACATCAATGCCTAACTGTTCTCAAATGTGATATCTTTTGAGACTTACTGTATTATTCTGGCATAGACTGACCTAAAACTGCACTTTTTATGCAGAACTGAGAGAAATGTTGGGCACCAATGGGCTCTTTCATTTAGTGGAGAAAGGCATAACAAGAGTCAATGGTTGGAGCTTGCAGCTAGACATATTCAAACTTCTAATGAGGCAATTTTTTAATTGCAGTGGTGATTAACTATCAGAGCCATCAAGTAAAGTGATGATATTTCTCTAGTTGTTGAAATCCTCAAATCAAGACTGACAGCTGTTCTGGGACATAAGCTTGGGCCCATTACAAGTTATTTGGCTTACTACAGAGCTTAACTAGGTGAAATTCTACTGCTGGTGTTATATTTAGCTGAGGCTAAGTGATCTAGTGATCCCTGTTGGCCTTCAAATGTATGAACTGATAAAGTGAAGCTGACATAAAAAGTTGGAATTTGCAAACAGCCAGAGTTGAGGGAATACAGAATGCTTCAGTTTGGTGGTTGAATGGCAGAAAGAAGAGTGGCTTGAGCTGAACTGAAGCAAGTTTTATGCTGAATTTGAGCAGTGCTAAAAGGGAATGGGAAAGAAAATATAGGTTAATGGAAAATACTTCATTTAAATTCTGTTCCTGTAAGATTATTTTCTCTTCATTGTGAACAATTATGAAAAATTAAAAACCTCCTTCAAAACATTGAAATTAAATATTTTGTATTAAATAAATTTCTCACAATAAAAAATGTGATGATTTGGCTGCAAAATTGCAATTACTAATGATTTTGATAATTCCTTTTTTGCTGGATATACAATTTTTTCAGAAAACAGATATACGCAGTCAAGCAAGCAATGCAAAGTATATTGATAAGAAAGGTCAAAGGTGTAGCAATAAACATTCCCATGGCATGTCCTGATAGAGAAAGAAAGGGTGGATTGTCAATTAGAGATTACTCTAGGGAAAACTATTAAAATGGTTAGTATGACCACTAAGAAAATGTGCCCCCCCATAGATTAAAACTGAAGACACTAGTTTTAAATAAAATCTTGATAGTATTTCCCACAGATTTCTGATGCATATGAAATCAAAGAAGACAGAGATGAGTGATGGAGCAGTTGATACTTGTGTCATACAAGGGCAACAGTTTATTCAGGTTAACATATTTATACAAGTTAATGCAATGCAGCACTTGGATAAGTGGCTAATCTACATTTATACAACTGAAATTCATCAAAATAATACTCATAAGATGCTTAACAAGTGTTTGTGACGGTCTTACAATTTGTCTATAATATGCTACTTATTTGTATTCAGTAACTTTATACAAGAGAGTGCAGATTTACCCGCTAACAAAAAAGGGTTTTTGACACCATGGTGCTGAGTGGCTTTCTTTAACTGCCTTTCCTCCATGGCTCCCCTGTGGCAATGATACAATATGCCACGGGCCTTCTCCTACAACTGACCTTCCTACATGGGCAGCTGCATTCCTCCAGGTTTATTCATGGAAAAACAGCGAACTTTATTTCTTGAGAGTAAACGAAGAACTTCAAGGGCTACAAGGGTGGACTCAAAACTTCCCAGGTAGCTACTCTACCTATAAGAGTGTCTCAGGAAATTTGCCAGATGTGATCAAACATGTAGATTCACCAGCCCACTCACAGCTGCCTTGAACCTTTGACACTGTGCTGGTACAGACATGTACTTTCTGTTGTCAAAGACACTTTTAAAATCAGTCCTGGTAACTTGACTTCCAAAACATCTTTATTTCTACTCAGTAGCAACAAGAATTATTCTTATATTTTTACACATAAGTGAATTCTAGACAAAAAAACACTCCATGTCCATAGGCAGATTCAAATGTTGGTAAGATAGAACCAGCATGATCATGTCAGTCTTGTTTGTTTTCTTCATAGGTTATGATGTAATTATTAATTTATATATTAATTAGCAATATTATTTTATATGAATATATAATTAAGTTTACATTAACAATATAATAAATATTATTTTAGATTAATATAATTATTTATTATATGATATATTTATTTTATAATTAATAATGACTATTAACTGTATTAGTAAGTAAATATTAGTTATAATAATATATAATTAATGTATAATAATACACATTATGGTGAACTGCGTGCTATACACACAAAACATCTAACACTTTAAATTCCTAATAGCTTTTAGGTCATCAGTGAAAGCAATAGCACATTAAAAACAGAGCAAAAATGGCAAGAAGAAAAACATTACAGCAGGACTGAAAGAGGTGGTATATGAAGTAAAAAAGGAAATAAGAATGCCAAAACAGAAAGTGTTCTAGTAATGTAGAATATTTTTTCCTACTCTGTGTTTTCTATCTCTGACCTTTTAACCCCATAAATATCAAGGAAGAGATGATGTAATTAAAATTATACCTAATGCTCAGACTGAGAAATTGCCCTCTAGGTTGAATTAGTCTTTTCTCTATTTTTTTCTGAGAGCTATAAATGCATAGACAGAAGGACAGACATACATAAAAAGTGAACAGTAGGAAGTTTTTTCTTCCCTTAAAAGGATTCAACTATACATTTTGTATTTGCGAAGGATAATGGGTGCTATTTTTTTTAGTTTTCACACAAGCAAGAAACCTAAAACTCATAAAGCTGGATTAAAAATCCCCGCAACATTTGTTGTCTTCTGTGATTACCCTCAATTCTTAACAAACATCATGGAAACACTTGCTAGGGCTCAGAGCAGTCCTAATAACTTTAGAAGAGTTTAGCTTTGTCTTCTTATACAAGATTTCAACTTCAAGCTTTACCTTTCTGGTTCCAAGTTCAGCACTGATATTGACTTCCTTCTGAGTACTTCGAGATGCTGCTGTCACAGATCACTTGAGACTGCCCCTTCATTCTTCAGGTCACCATCAAAACAATTTTAAAGCAAAAAAAAAAAGTTTTTTTCCTTTTCCCCCATCCTCAGAAAAAAACACAAGCAATGGTGACCTTGCACTAAATGTAACGAGTAGAAATTCACTTGGAAACACTCATAGAAAGCTTTCATTTATTATTGGAGCTAGCTATTGGCATCTTTTTTTCATCAGTGAGATCTATCAAATTATACTTAAAACTGTGTCTGAAGGGGAGTGGGTCATTTCAGAGGCTACAGAGCGGAGACTTCTGAGAAGAAAAATGCAGTCTTCTGTGAGAGCACTTGGAGAAACACAAAACTGAAAAACTTCAGTTAATTTCTGCCAGTGAGTTTAAGCTGACACATTGCAGAAATGAATCAAATTATTCTAGAGAAGAGTGAAACCTGGTAAATAAATATTTGAGATGCATGCAAATGTCCTGCTTTTGGAAGATGGTATTTAGTACTGCAGAGACAGAAATCTGCCTGTAATGAACCACATCACCAAATGAACTGCAAGTCTAACTAGCAGCCAGTCTTCAGCAACTTTTAAAAAACAGCCTTTCCTTAGGAAATGCACCACCATGTTGTCTGATTAAGAGGCAGACAGCACTTCTTTCTCTAATGCAAAGCACAAGTGTATACTCAAGTAATTTAAATACTACATCATCTGCAGCAGCAGGGCTGACTTGCTTTAAGCCACTTACTGCAGCAGATAATGTGAGCACAGTTTTGGCAGGGTCTTCTCCAATGCATATCCTGACCTCAGCAGCTCAGTGCACATGAAAACTGAGGTTCTCAGTGAAAACTGAAAATTTCCTCCAATTTTTCCTTCATCTTTCTTGAACAGATATTGCCCAGTTTACTGAATGCCTAACAGATGCAGTACAGGTGAAAGACTCTGCTCTTTGCTCAATTCATCCTCTTGAACACTATGAAAATCACCCAGCAGTAAAGAAAAAGGCTGGTCTGCAACTCTGATCCATGTGCAAATTCACTCTCCCTCCATAGCCCCATGCAAATCCTTTTCATTCTCACATAGCATGACTGCAACTTGACACAGCTCCAGACGAAGAAAAGCTGACATGTACATGTGTCACTGATCACTTTCTGCTCATTCAGCTCCAGTATTTCTGTCTCCCTTTGACCTGAATTTCAACCAAACATTGGAGATATTATTAAGATCAGGCTATGTCTTTTCCTCCTAAGGTGACATTCCTGTTACACACAGCGTAGGTGTTGCCATACAGCACAAGAGAGCCCCAGGATCAATGCTAAACCACATATCACGTTCAGTAGGATGCTTTGATAAGCATCTGAGATAATGAAGTCAAGCAGTTTGTCTGGGAAGCTAAATACAACACCTTTACCACTCCACCCAGCATGAAATTAGTTTCCAATAAGCACTGCAGTTGGCTGTGCCCTGCTCTACTCCACAAGGGCTGATGGGCAGGTGCCCATATTTATGTCCCTTCTAGTCTTTACAGAACAAAACACGGTGCCAGGCTGCGCTGTGCTGATGCACAGCTCCTGTCACTAGGGCTTTATCTCCATGCGAAAAAGGCAGGAGTCACCCTCTCTTCTCCAGCTGAGGTACAGCAGGCTCTTTGACGGCTCCTCACTTTGCAGGATTCCCCCTTCAAACACCAAGGGAAGGCAGGCTGAGGATATGGGTCAAGGATTTCCCATTCAGCAGGTTTTTGTGTGCAGGTCAGCCCAGTTGCCTCTGAAAGGTGGGCAGCAACTGGGGAAAGAGAAGTCTCTACTGCCCCACATCCCACTGGCCACCCCTGAAGAGTGAAATCCCCACATATAAACTGTCAGGGCTTTTCCTCAGGGCAGTGTCTCAACCATTTCATGACCGAATGTGATGGCTTGGCATACACCACCATGTACTGGAGCAGTCACCAGGTCAAGCTGGAATCAAACTGCACAAGAAAAATTCCTTGTGCCATAAGTTTGTGGGACATGAGGTCTTTGCAGGGTGCTCTCTGTGTCTCAGCAAATTTATGCACCCGTTGGGATCAGGGTAAGAAGTGTGTCATGGGAAATTTCTCAAGAAGTACAGTTAGGACAAAAATCAGTAGGTCATAGGTCACAGGACCTAGACGGTAGGTCTTACTACAGGCTAATTTGGTAGCAATTTCACTCAACTGGAAAAAAAAATAATCTGAATTTCAGTACCTCATTTAAGTCAAACCACATTTAGTAATTTAGTAAAGTCAAATCAATTTATTTGGGTGGTAGGCTTCATGAAAAACCCTAAGTTTCATGGGGGCTTCTAAAACAGAAATATATTTGAAATTTCTTCAGTGGCTCACTTCAATTGCCCAACTAGTCTTCTCATAAGGCCAAAATAATTACATGCTGCTTCAAATTTGGGTCCATCAGTGTGTTATGAACCACACAAATTACTGCTTTAATTTTATATTTCATGTCAAACAGGCGTAACACCAAATGTATATGATTGGTTGGCCAAAGTATGGTTTTAAAGTATTTTCCACAACCATTCTATGTTTTAGTAGTCTTTCAGCCTTTATGCAGCTTGCAGTTTAGTTGATAATATCTCTCTGGCAATTCCTTGCATTATTTTGAAATTTGAATCTTTTTTTTCAGATTACACTTAATTTTTCTGGTTTTGCTTCAAAGTTTAGAAGGTGATATGATGTATATAGTGAATATAAATTCAGTGGCTGCATTCTGTTCTTGAAGTTCTTATTCTCACTCTGTCTATGGGCTGTCTGTGTCATTGTGCTGGACTGGGCTGGGACAGAGTTAAGTTTCTTCATAGTAGCTGGTGTGGGGCTGTGTTTTGGGTTTGTGCTAAGAACAGTGTTGATAATGTGGAGATGTTTTAATTGTTGCTAAGTAGTGCTCACACTAGTCAAGGACTTTTTCAGCTTCCCATGCTCTGCCAGGTGCACAAGAAGCTGGAAGGGGACACAGCCGGGACAGCTGACCCCAACTGACCAAAGGGATATCCCACACCATATGATGTCATGCTCAGCATATAACGCTGGGGGAAGAAGAAGGAAGGGGGGGACATTCGGAGTGATGGTATTTGTCTTCCCAGGTAACCATTACACGTGATGGAGCCCTGCTTTCCTGGAGATGGCCAAACACCTGCCTGCCCATGGGAAGCAGTGAATGAATTCCTTGTTTTGCTTTGCATGCGCGGCTTTTGCTTTGCCTATTAAACTGTCTTTATCTCAACCCATGAGTTTTCTCACTTTTACCCTTCTTATTCTCTCCCCCTCCCCACTGGAGGGGTGGAGAGTGAGCCAGCAGCTTGGTTGCTGGCTGAGGCTAAAGCATGACACATCCTTTGTGAGTCCCAGCCTTTTATGTGCCGGTATCATTTATTTTAGTATTTTAATAATGGAGTAGCTTGTAATCAATATAAGGGATACTTTAATGATAGTCATGGATCATTTTTCACAAAACTGCATCTCCTTAGCCTTCTGAGAACACTCTTTTTATGATTACTTGATGCATGGTAACAAACAGAATGAAGTAATTCCACATATGTCAAAATACTGTAAAACTAGAAGATTGACGGTAGCAAATTACAAGGGCATAAGAATGGAAGGAGCACAGTTTTTGCAAAAGGGAGAATGCAGTCATTTTTGCTAGACAATGTTTTTTCACTAGCAAATTCAGGAGCCGTTTGAGCAGCCTGAAACAACATAAGTCTGTAGATATACAAAAGCAACAAAATGTCCTTTAATAAAGGTAAATAGCAACGATACACTCCCCACTAAGTACCAGGGTTTTTCCAATTTGCAGGTGCATGATTATTGACACCAAACACAAAATTTCTGTTCAGTGAAAACACATTTCTTTGAAAGTTTCTTATCCCACACTTACAACAGTCACTTTGTCTGCATTCAGAAAAAGAATACGCAGGAAGAGAGGACACGTATTGATTAAGGAAAAAGGTCAGAAAGAAGACAACATGAAAGCTTCCAAACAAGCTGTAACAACTGTTACTCCAAAGGCTCATGCCTCCATTCTCTTGCTTTTGAGTGTGACTAGTTGCAAACAGATAGAGGTGAAGCAGACACAAGCACAGAGGTATCCTCCTCATGGTAAGTACTTCCAGTAACTTAGGGATTTCCTGAACCAGAAGGTGTATTCAGACACACCTTTTAATAGTCATCAGTGACTGTATTATCCAAAATTTGTATAATACCGAATAGGAATCCCTTCATATTTTGGCTATCTGCAGCATCCTGTGACACTGCAATTACTTGTGTGTGAAGTTTCAGTTTATAAACCTGTTGCCAGAATACCTTTAGGCACCTCCTCATTCTTGTAGTGAGAGAAAAGCATTAGTTTCCTCTTTATTGTGGCATCCGTGACAGAAATGCCTCATTTATCTTCTCTAAAGTGAATTTTAGACACAGAAACCAAGGCAAAATGACAGAGCCTGGAAAGACAAATTGAAAAGCCAAAACAAGAGCCTTGGGTCTGTTGGGATTCTTTTCCATTTTTGACACCAAATCCCAGTATTCCAGCTCAGTGTTTTGGGGCACTTGGACTACGTTACTGCAGTTTCCAAGAGCAAGCACAGTAGACAAAACTCATACCATAAATGACCATTTTTAAGAGATTCTGAGAAAGATAACAACAGAAGAAAATGTACCTATCAGGAAAACAGACAGATGTCCTCTGTTCTTTGTGTGAGTGAGAAAAGAGGCTTGAATAACCCACAGGAGCTATATAGACACTGTGTGTTAACCATAAAACTGCAGCTTATTGACAATAAGCTTACAAGAACACAGTGTACAAGTGCTATTACCATTGTCAATGCAAGGACGCTGCATAAGAACAACAATGAGGAAAGAAGATGATTTGGGATCATTATTTTTGTGAAAAAATTAAGGATGTTCTGTTTCATTTCTGATCTGCTAAATCCTTTCAAAACTAGTAATTGAATAAAAACTTTGCCAGAGCAGTGACAGAAAAAAATACCATGAATTTTCTGAGAAAAAAGGAGAGATAGTCTAAGATCAGAAGATATACAATTAGTAAATATTTTAAATGTTTTGAAAAATTAAGCAATAACAGCAGGTAAATTTAGAATTAGAAAAAACCCAATATGACAAAACAAATCAAAAAAAGGTGATGATTATATGACAAAACAAATCAAAAAAAGGTGATGATTATTTCACACATTACAGGTAAGAAAAACCTGAATATATTTCAAAATAGGTTCACACACAATGCTAAAAGTATGAAATTAAGGAAATGAAGGAAAATTGGGGGATGGGAAGAGAAGAGGAGAAGAAAATTATAAATCTTAATAATAGAACCTGTTGAGAGAGGGATGAAAGTCAAGGTGCAAGACTTATGACTTACTGAAATGGTTTGCCAGTAATGCATCACCTTCCTCTTAAACTTGGCTAGTGCTAGGTGCTTGACAGGAAGTCACAAGAAATCCTACAATAAACAACTGCAGAACAGCTTGATTTTTTTTTCCTCTGCTCCATAAATTTGGTGGCTGGCTTATTCTCTGAACATGAGTTTATAGTCCTGAGCCATTCTCACTGATTTAACTAGAAGATCAAATATCACATTCATAATAAAAAAATAATAATAATCTTAGTCCAGTCTAATGGGAGTATGGATGTTCTCTCCATCCACATAAATGCTTCATCATTTTTGATACCTAGTAAATTCTTGGCATCAGTGATATTTTGTGAAAGAGGGTTTAATGGATTAAAAAGTCCTGAAAGGAAATACTGTTTTTCAAAACATATAATTTAACTTTAAGCTATATTTACTGAATGGTAGTTGTCAAGTATATACTTTGCCTCATCAGTCAGTATGATTAGTTGTCCAATGCTTCAGTGCTTTAGTGTGTCTCTAGTAGGCTATTACTTAGCAAAAAGAAAGAAAAAAATTCTTCAGTGGTTTGGAAAATATAATTCTCTAGTTTTTTCTAAACCTTTGACACCATGCAGTCTGCATCTTTTGAATTTTGGTTGTTCACTTTCTGAAGCCTTTTGTCAACAGCTATTTTGATGAGGTTTTACTGTTTTCAAAATATTCACAGGTTCTTTTCAAATTGAAATCAATAACAAACATTGAAGAGGAGAGAGAAAAATAGCATTACACAATCTACCCTGCATTTCCCTTTAGAATAGAAACCCATTTTATGCTGAATGGTGTCAGCTAGGAAGATCTTATAACAAACACCTGCTTTCAAGTTTATCGGCAACCTCTTAGTTGCCAAGTACTCTGGATAGATGACCAGTAAGGGATGTTTGGTTTTTTTTTTTTGGGTTTTTTTTTTTTTTTTTCTTCTTTTTTTCCAGAACATGGCTAGTCTGGGATTGCTGCAGCATGACACAGATGGCTTGAGGACTGCAGCCCTGAAAGGCCCTTAAAAAGAATGCACTTTTTGTCTCTGATGAAGCAAATTGTCTGCTTAATAAGTAAAAAACAGATAATACATCTTATCACTGGTGTGCTTTTAAGTTACTTTAATAACACAGAGTAAAATCACATATTATTTTACTGCTTGCAGGGGTTTTGTTTTGTTCTGTTTTCTGTACAAATGTTCAGTGCAGGTGGGAATGCATATTATATTTCTCCAGACAGACCTTCAAAAGAAGGTAAGTCTCAGACTGCCACATGATTCAACTTGTAACTCTAATGGTTTTTTTAACCTGTGTAAATCTAGATTGGGTCCTCAGGTTTTGTCATGTATGGCGTTTGGTTAATTTGTTCATCATTTGCTATGTCCTATGCTGTGTCTTCTACAAGGGTGCAGATGGACAGCAGGTAGGAAGCCTTGTCCTGGCAGCTGCACTTTGAATCAAGTTAATCCCCCTGGACTGAGTGCAGGAGTTTGCCTATCGTGAAAACAACAGAGCATGCCAAGAGCAAGCAGCTTCCTAGGGACAGAGACAGGCAGAAGTAAGGAAGGTGAGGAAACATGAAGGTGGAGGCTGCTGGTGGGGAGGAAACCTAGAGCCAGCCCTCCAGAAATGATGGAAAGAAACTTGTCCTCAGGATGCACAAGCAACTGTGCAGTTTACTGCACATGGGAAATCCCTGGGAGTTGTTAAGAGCAACCCTAAAGAGAAAGAAGCCATCTGACAATGAACTGATTGAGAAACTCTCATCTTTGCTTTAGTTACTGCCCTGAGCTCTGATTTGTTTAGTTCTTCATTGGTCTGGTTTATATTCACAGAAAACCTAGCTTCTGAGATTCAAAGTTAGTTTTCTATTTTTGTGTGATCATTTCAAGGTAAAAACATAGACAAAATTGCCCTGGTCAACTCAAGTTTCTTATAAGCCTTGACTATTTTTAGTTAACTCTTTAGCCCTTTGCCAAAGACAATTCTGGCAGCAAAAGGGTAAGCGTATGGTAACCAGACACACAGATAATCACCTTTCCTAGCTACTAATGGTCTAAGGCAGATCTGATTTTTCATTGAGACTGAACAGCTTGATTTCCTCAGTTTAGAACAATCAAAATGCTGAAGGTAAAAAAAGAAACCCCAGAGGGCAAACAATTTTAAATATCATCCTTATGAGAACTACAGCACTGGATTATCAATTAGCCAAGATACTTTCAGGACAGGAGGCTGGCAAAGCAGCAGGATAGCAGCTGGTGAAGCAAGCTTTGCCAAGAGCACACACAAGTCCTTGCAACAATCTTCCAGACACACTGTGGACAGGGCAGCAGTCATATCAGACTTATGACTATTCTCAACCTTTTCTTAAAAGTAGGTGTTCTATGGCTTTTTCCTTCCTACTGAGGCAGAAGACCACACTGGAGTCCTGGGTACCATGGTAAGATCTTTGCCAGAGTACCTGTTATTGGTAGATGACATACACTCAGTGAGTAGACACATTTCATTTCCTCCCATCACACCCTCAGCTGTCAAACTAGAGCAATAATGAAACAGCATTTGAAATTGGAAAAGAAAAGAAATACCTATTGCTTCAGGATTTAAATTTTATATGTGTGTATATATAAAATTTACATTATATATATTACATATATGTTATATGTATATTTTAAATTTAAATTATATATATACACACATGCATATGTATATTACATATAGATATATCATTTAAATCCTGAAACAATAGGTATTTTATATTCTTTGGGATTTACACATTTTTCACCTGAAAAAGGACACAACTTTTCAGAAAGTTTTGAGGAGTGTCTCCTTTTAAATGGAATGACAGGTTTTGTATGATATTGTATGAGTATTAAGCAGCAGGTTAGCAGAAGTTCGTTATTTTTGTAGAACTCCGTTATGAGACTCATTGTCTTAGAACAGCTGCAGGAGTACCAACTAATGATGCAGTCCCTGGAAAGTACCATTCATTGCATTGCCATGGATGAAAAACCCTGATGCAGCAGGAACATGGGATGAAGCAACGTTGTCTGTACTATAAATCATACTAGAGTCAGCCAGTCTCTTCTGGAGAAGTCATGGTTTCTAACACTACCTGTGAGGCTTTGATTAAAACAAACATTTTATTCCTTTTTTCACATGTTAAGAAGCCTATATGGCTATTATGGCTATGGAAAAAAAATACTGGTTGGACACATTCAGGATTTTGGGAAAAATGGAAGATCTGATGTTCATTATGCTTCTTTAAGATAATTGTAACTCAATTGTATCAACCTCAAGTAAAGTCACGGTTCCTATCCAAGACAGAAATTTCTAGTTTTTGTTAGTTCCACGCTTTGACCATGATGTAATCAATTGCTTTGATTAGTAGGAATATATTTTCAATATTACTGGAAGAAACAATATCAGAGTAAAGAGCTAAGATGTCTCCCCCTGTTAAAATCGGTACGACAAGCTGTAAAAAAAGCCTTCACTTCAGTACAAGAATTGTCATTGCTTTACTGATGGACTCAGCATTTGCTTAGCTCTGAGTCAATATTTAAGGTCTTAAATAAATGGGCCTACTAATCTTTAGAATTGCCAAAACTGAGCCTGATACAGGTTTCTGTTGAGAGTCACAAGGGACCTGGATAGCTGATGCCAGAAACTGAATTGTGAGAACTGTGGCTGGTACTTTTACAAATGAGATGTTGATACAAACCCAGTTCTATTTACATGAATAGGCTTAAGAACTGCAGCCTTAGAATTCCTTTCTGAGCCTTGATAACTGGGAATGTGGCATGCGGATGCAGGGTTGAGAGCAGATGGGTGAGGGATGCTAGTTTTATCCCACAGTTGTCCTCTGCAGCCACTCTCTGCCTATCTTGCTGTCTTAGTTCTCCAGATGTAGAAGTGTCAGTAGTGCATCCTTTAGTGAGTTTTAGCATTTTCTTTCCACCTCCCTTCTGTTTATTTCGATTTTTAGATGTGTCTCCTATCACAGGAAGACACAGATATCAGCTGAGAATTGTAAACATGACTGGAGAACCTCAGTTAATAAAATGCCTGTGCTATGTCCGAAAGCTGTACTGCCTTGAGCCAGTACCGCTGCTCAGCTGTGAGTACAGTAACATTGAGAGAAAGTGCCTTATTTACAGGCAGGATAAGAACAAGCTATACTATCTGGAAAAAAGGCCGAATATGGGTCTGCGTGTTAGGCACTGTAAAAACTAAGATGGTGGTTGAAGAGGAAGCACAGGTAGTGACCCATCGGTAACTGGTGACATGCCTTTTTGCCCAGCCCTGTATTTGGCTTTTGAGAGAAGGGAGAGGATCTGAGGTCCAGTAGGGAAGACAGGGCAGGAGTGGGACATAGTGGGGTGGGACAGTGCTGGTGGCAAGGGTGAGCAGCTGGGAGCAGTGCAGACGGGTTCCTTCTCAAGACCCAGGTGATCACTGTGAGCATGGAGGAGTTAATGTTTCCTTCACAGGAACTCCACTTTTTAGCACAGTGTCTTCAGAGGCAGAAGTAAGACCTTGCGAATAAACCGCATAGAAAATGTCCTTTAATGATCTATTAAACTCATAAGATTTTCCTCTGTGCATGTGTGTGTGCATGCTTGTGTGTGTGTTTTCAGAGCTTGTACTCTCTAGAAATTACCAGAAAGTGTAATTAAGCATCAGAGTACTGTCACTGGAACCCACAGACCCCGAGTACCGTTTTTTCATTACCCTTCTTCCCCACAGCCTTTGGTTCATTTAGATCACACTGACAGGGTAGTGGAAGAGAAAATATCTGTGTCTCTTGGCTATCTCTGGAATTAGTATGGCATCCCACACACAGCACTTCTGGAGGAGCTTTGTGTCAAGTGCTTGACTTGAATATCATGCAGCATAATGCTTTGGGTACTATTAGGAAGACAAAGACTATGCCGTGGCATTGAACCTTCTCAGAAGATGCCAACAGCAAGGGTTAGCATCATAAGTGCTTCAGATGTGTAACAATCGGAATTAGTCCATTGCTGAGCAAGGTGATTACAAGAGTAAGGTTGACTCACTCATGTCTGTGGAAAAATTTGGCTTGTATCGTGAACAAGTCTGACTGTGACTAACCTCTTTCAGAGAGCAGGGACCAAAACCAGAGACTGCCTTTTTTACAAACATGACGTGGATTGTTTGCATGGTTTTTGTTTTCTGATAGGTGATTTTAAACCCCAGCTACTAACCTTTAGTGTTGAATAGCACTTTGTAACAGTCGCAGAATAAAAGCCAGGATAGCACTCGGGTATTACAGCAGGTTAATAAACTTAAGTACTTCAGAAAGGAGCATTGTGAAATAATCTTCCTGCTGCCATGTGTGAAGGGGCATTTTCTGATTCAGGGAGAGCTGTTCCCAGCAGAACTGCTCCCTTCCTGGTGAACTCCAGCTGCAAAATGCAGCATCCTTCTTTCTTGGAGTACAGTCAACTCTGCTAGTGATGGATGAGGAAGAAGGTGCCCCTGTGGGTAGCTTACAAAGTAATAGTCCTTTCCAGAGTCCATTGTAACAGATGTTTCAGAGAATGATGCTAATTTTATTCAGAGAAGGGACAAAGAATGGAAAAACTGGGTGTGATCTGCACCTGTCATGGCAATTCCAGTTAGTGGGTGGCTATATGCTGTAAGTACAAGGGACCTCATAGTCTCTCTACATAGCACCAAGTGAAGCAGGCAGTATTGTTCCTAGGATGTTGTATTTGGCACACAGCAGGGATGTAAAACAGAGCCGATAGATAACCTGAATACAAGCATAGATATAAAGCTCAATGTGATTCATTGTGGTTATTCTGGGGGGTTATGAAATGTACTATGGCCGTATACTGCACTCTGAGTATTCTGCTGAGGGTAAGCAGGTCATCTGTTGCTCTGAGAGAAATTTTGTTTCTTCAAACTCCCATCTTTTTACTGTGGCATTTCCTGAGCACTGTTTGTGTTGCATTCTTCCTTTATTGTCCCCACTTTTCACGCTCCTCTGGGACACATGTGTGGAACTAGTTATGACTGCTGTAATCTTTAATGTCTTTGAGTTTTGCAATAGAGTCTGATATCATTAAAGACATCCTTTCGCTGGCCTCCTGCCATGCTTTGTAAGGAAGCACGAAGGTGAGAAAGGTTAGAACTTCAGTGTGGATAATAGCTAAATGTGTCTGAAAGGAATTGAAGGTTTTGTGCCTCTGCACAATCATTATGTCCTTTCTGTGCTAGAGCAGCAGTGCTCTTGAATTCTGATATCCCAGGAGCCTGCAGCAGGCAAGTTTCTCTACTTTATTTATAAATCCTTTTTGAATCCAAGATAGCTGAAATCACAGGATTTGCTTCCTGGAGTTTAAATAATTTCTGGTTGCCCCACAATCATATTTCTCAGTGTCCTCATTTGATTGCTGCTTTATCCTTGCAGCACAATCTTTGTTTGAAGAACGAGATATTACTCCTGACACTACCTAACTTTATTCAGGATTTCTAATTATGCCAGTTCCTTCAGTCAAGTCAGCCAAAAACCTGAGACCTTGCCAGAATGCATATGGGCAGATCGTCTTTCTTGTAATGTGCATTTCTTGAGGTATCCTTGGATTCCTTGAGTCAGGATAATTAGGACTTTTTATCAACTGAATCTCCAATTCGTTTTGTGGTTCAGAAAAAGGACTAAAAATCTTCTATTTGTTTTATTTTTTACAAAACTGATATTTGACTCTGTTTCTATTTGGCTGCATTTTATTATCACATTTGTGACAGAAGGTTAGCTGTGCCTTTTACAGATCTTTGAGTATAGGAATGGTATTGGAGTGTTCATTAAGATGTTTGTTTCTAGGGACACATGCTGCCAACTCTACTTGACTGTGGATCTCTGCATTTCTGTTTTCCTTGGCAAGCCCTACCCTACTGTCTTAAAGTAAGCAGAGATCATGCCTCAGGATGAGGCCAAAGGCCACTGAAAATTATCAGTCATCGGTTCTTGACCTTTCCTTTCAGCTGCTGGGAACAACTCTGACATCCACAGCAATGAAACCTTGATTTTTTTAGTGCCTTCAGCTACCAGCCTTTAACTTTGTAATTTACTTTTCCCTACTGAACATTTTTTTCTTCACTAGGAAGAAGCCATGTGAAGGAATGAGTTTTGAATTAATAAAAGACCTCAGTTAAGCTTACCTCCACTGAGAGCTAAATCCTCCACACCAGAGATAAAATGGTGAGGTCTTTGTGCAGCACAGGTTGAGTGAAACTGTATCCTCTACCTACATCATATTACAGGAGTTAATACTTTCAAGAAAGTTCATGCTCTCTGTAGGTCTCCTCAGCTTACAGTGGTCAGCTGACACACTTGAAGACTAATTCCTATCTCTTTGCCAGATTTCTTACACTGCTGAAATTCAAGGGGGACACAACTCCTACCCGAATTTCAAAGGGTGAAATATCTGCAGTCTTCCATTTGGATGAGGGAAACTGTCTTGTAAAGATACTTTTCTGGAGGATCTTTATTGCAGTGACTCCTGATCCGACAGTGGGAAGGGGGAGTCACAGAAGTTGAGCGTGATCTCAAGGCTGAGAGAAGTGGCAACTACTGCTCTGTGAGAGACTCCTTGTCCTATTCCCAGTGGTATCTATAATTATTTCCCTCAGTCAACTCTTCTCTTTTGAAGAAGCTCTACCTGATTATCCCAAGATCTTGTGGTCCCTAAAGGGAAGTGCTTTCGTTTTTTTTTCCTTTCTATGCTGGATGTTTCCCTAGAAGTGTTAATTCTTCAGCATTCTGACCATGTTGTTACCTTTCCAACCACTTTCTCCCACTTCTTTTCATGTTGGCACAAGATGGCTGCGTCAACATCTGACTTCGGTGGCTGATTTGAGCACACGTGTTAGGAGAAGAGGGTGCACAACACGTGAAGAGTCACAACAACCTGTTTCAGATCTCTGATGGATCATGTCTGGCATTGAAACTTAGGGTGGGCTTCCTACCTGTGATAGCTGACCTGTCATCGCCACAGAGTGTCGAGGAAACGCAGAACTGGTCTGTGGTAGACACTGAGAATTGATGACAACAGAGTTGTAGATAGAGAAGAAAGAATAGATAACAGCAGACAGACCTAATGATCAGAACTCTGGCACCTTTGGAAGTTATATAATATGAGCTTCACTGAATCAGCCTTTCAATTCCAAATTTTCAGGTTACTGTGAGTTTACAAAAATTATTTAATAAGATATACCTTGTACCTAGAAAGAAACAGAGGCTATACTAGTAGAATGGGAAAAAATCTTTTAGTGGTTAATCACATCGCTGAGCAAATCCTCCTTCTTGCCTTCCTAAACAGAGGCCTCTGATGATATCCTTAAAAAAAATTATATATATATATAAGGCTGTGCTCTATCAGTTTCTGAACCTTCAAAGAATAATTGCCATTCCCCAAATTCTAAAGGGTGCAGCCAAAGGAGAAGTTGTTTTAATGCACTAAAAGTCTTAGAAGCCCAAATACTCCTGTCATTTCATTATCTTTGTGGGAAATATTAGATTTACCATGTAGGAAGGTGGAATTCTGGAAGCCTCAACAGAGGCTAAAAATCTTTTTTTGTTGTTATTTTTAGGAGTACAAAATGAATTAGAGAAACTACAGAGCAAAACAGGTGATTCTAGGAGGGATTTGTGTGTTTTCTTTTTTCAGTATAGACCCACTGTGAGGCCACAGAAATTGAAGACTTGTAACATAGGTGACAATAAAAGTAACACAGTGGTAAATAAGCATGAGTTTTGGATATCTTTCTTAAGATGAGGAACCATAAAGTTGAAGTTATTCCACTTTATATTTCAACTAAACAAATAAACATGTTGTTAAGGGTTTTACTTTAGATGTTCTCCAATGACTACAACACTTTACCCAAACATTTTACAAAAAACCCAAGTTGTCCTTGAATATCCATAGCTTTTGAAGCTTTTGAAGCAGAGCTGCCTGATGAGGAGTAGTGCCAGAGGGCATGTGCAGTGAACACTGCTGCTGAAACTAATACCACTGTAGGAGGCATCATACCTACAATTAATTATGTCAGAAGATAATTAAATTTGACTAAAATCAGTCTTAAGAACCCATTCCTACATACACAAAAAGCTGTCATTTCAGCTAAATCTTGATAATTTTTCATAACAAAATGGAAACTAAAATCAGAATTCATCTTCCCCCCAAACTCATCTTGCTTAAGAAAAGCTTTGTTTTGCCATGATGAACATTCAGTTTTTCTCTCATAATCCACCCAATAACACAGCTGATGAGTTCTAATTTAATAAGCCAAAGTGACTTGATTGCTTGCAAGCAAACATGTGCAACATCATATTTATAAAGTAGGATGTTCAGTAATATGGTCGATTTAGAAGCTCTTTTTTGAACCTGTCCTAATCTGAGTCATCTTCCTTGAATATGGTACTGCAAAATTGCACAGGCTTTCCAAAAGAAGTCCTACATAGTGCTGTGACAGAAAGCAAAAAAGTAGATTAACTTACCTCTTTTTATACCCGTAAGAACTAACTAAACTCTGATTTTGGTGTTCACCAGGCTCAGTATTGGGGCCAGTTATGTTTAATGTCTTATCTATGATCTGGGTGAGGGGATTGAGGGCACCCTCAGTAAGTTTGCAGATGACACCAAATTAGGTGAGAGTGTTGATCTGCTTGAGGGTAGAAAGGTTTTACAGAGGGATCTGGACAGGGTGGATTAATGGGCCAAGGTCAATTGTATAAGGTTCAAAAAGGCCAAGTGCTGGGTCCTGCACTTGGGTCACAACAGCCCCAAGCAACACTACAGGCTTGGGGAAGAGTGGCTGAAAGCTGCCTGGCAGAGAAGGACCTGGGGGGGCTGGTTGGCAGCTGGCTGAACATGAGCCAGCAGTGAGCCCAGGTGGCCAAGAAGGCCAATAGCAGCATCCTGGCTTGTATCAGGAATAGTGTGGCCAGTAGGAGTAGGGGAGTGATTGTTCCCTGTACTCAATACTGCTGAGGTCGCACCTTGAATACTGTGTTTAGTTTTGGGCCCCTCAGTACAAGAAGGACATTGAGGTACTGGAGCGTGTCCAGAGAAGGGCAAGGAAGCTGGTGAAGGGTCTAGAGCACAAGTCTTCTGAGAAGCAACTGCTCTACAACTACCTGAAAGGAGGTTGTAATGAGGTGGGTGTTGGTCTCTTCTCCCAAGTAACAAGTGATAGAACAAGTGGAAATGGCCTCAGGTTGTGCCAGGAGAGGTTTAGATTGGATACTAGGAAAGAACTCTTCACCGAAAGGGTTGTCAAGCATTGGAACAGGCTGCCCCGGGAAGTGGTTGAGTCACCATCCCTGGAGGTATTTAAAAGATGTGTAGACGTGGAGCTTAGGGACATGGTTTAGTGGTGGACTTGGTAGTGCTAGGCTAATGGTTGGACCTGATGATCGTAAAGGTCTTTTCCAACCTAAAGAAGTTTGTGATTCTGTGATCCAGACAATATACACCTTCAACTACACAACTTGTTTCATCAGTGCTTACACACCTTAACATTTGCATTTTCCATGTCCACATTACATCAGTGGGTTGTCATCATCCTCTGACTAGTACAATCAGTGCTGCTGCTTTGTAATT
The DNA here is from genome assembly GCA_013389905.1 of Sula dactylatra. NCBI lineage: Eukaryota > Metazoa > Chordata > Aves > Suliformes > Sulidae > Sula > Sula dactylatra. The sequence continues at coordinate 33,988 of WEKW01020616.1, forward strand.
TTCGATTAATAACACCTTGTGATATAAAACAGAGGCTTCTTCTTCGCAAGCTTGTAAGCTTACAATTAATGCTATTACATTTCATCCCACTTTCTTTGCTTCATTCTTCAAAGTAATTTGATATTTCTTGCATAAAATCCCAGGCTTCTCAGAACAGACAATATTTCCCAACTATGCATCATCAGCAAATGCAATTAACACAGTTTTCTGTGTAGAGGCCAGGGAAGGAAGGA
>WEKW01020616.1:34382-74873 GCA_013389905.1 Sula dactylatra
ATGAGAAAGGATGCCTTATAAGATAGCATTCCAGAAAGGAGGACAGGGGAAGGGAAGGGAAGGGAAGGGAAGGGAAGGGAAACCCAAGGGAAACCCAAGGAAAAGAAGTCTATTATCTTTTCCCCTGTTTTTTAATGCACTGGAGTGCATAGCATAGGATGAGTGGAGAGGATGAAGAATAAAAAGATCACTTGACATATTATTAAGTTGCTTATGTCCCTATTAAAAAAAAAAGAAACCTTCATGCTAACTGAGGTAGGATATTCTGAGCTTACAGCAGATCTTCATAAAAAGTATAAACACACACACTGTAAAATAATACATCCACCATATTGAATCTCTGTTAAAAAATATACACAATTATAAAATAAAAGACCACTGCCAATCACAATAAACAGCTTGTGTGTTTCTTTAAAAGAGTCATGGCTCCCAGAAACAAGAAAGCAACTAAGGAAAACAGTAAAAAGAAATGTTTTGCGCAGGACAAAAAATAGAAACTAAAAAAAAAAAGAGACAGTGAAGAGGAAAAAGAGTTGTTCTTCTACAATGATAAAAACCAGGATTGAATGCAAGTGAAACTAATTTTACAGCAGAAATGTGGCCTATAACTATGCTGAAATATTTTGTGTAAACTGTGCTGAATTTCAGTATAAGAGAACAGTTTTAAATATTTAATTTGCTGAAAAGTATTTTCTCAGCCAAAGGAAAGGTCACAATTTACAACTTCCCTAGAAATCAGTAAGAAAGTTATGTAACCTTCTATCCATACTAAACCATGGTCAGAGCACTGGCATAAATTCCTATCCAATCAGCAGTGGCTATAATCCAAAATTGCTTATATATGGTTATAAACACTAAAATGTCAATAAAATGCAGATTTAACAAGGCTAATATTTAACATTTCACAATTTTGCAATGAGTCATTCACAATTTTGCTTGAAGAGAAAGTTCTGTACACATCTTCTTACTGGAAAAATTACAACAAAGAAGTTTTAGAAAACAGCTTTTGCAGAACTTTCAGGGGTTATTTTTCCCTGTATCAGACAGTTGCTTTTGGTCATAAAAGGCAAACTATTTCAATTTTCCTACATATCATTTTTGTGCTGTTGGCATAATGTATTTATCTTAAAAGATTAATAATAAAAAGTCAGTCACACATGCACTTTATATAATACTTCAAAGTGAGATGATCCGCAAAACAACTTCCATTACAAAATATTCAAAATTCCTTTGAAAGAGATGCTTCAGAATTTTCACCTACACAGGACAGTCCAAGCTTCTCTTCGAGGTAAGTTTTTTTCCTAGTAATTTCTTAATTTCTAGAATGAGAAATCTGTTTTTACCAAGACATGGATGAAAAACAACAAACAGCTGAGTACTGTGTTTAGCTTCAGATAAGGCACAAAATTTCATTACATCTGTTTATGGTTTCCTCTATCACCATCAGGACAGGGAAGCCTTCTGCAGATCTATGCACTTCCTACCTATTTCCTACAGCACTGGTTATAACATGCATTTAGTTTCTGAAAGTTCTTTTGTATTGCTGAAGATGAAACCACAACTCTTCAGGCTTTTTACGTCTCTGGTTATCTAGCCAAGGGTACATAAAACTTGGTGGGCTACTGTGCTTTTATAACCTCTGGATTAGCCTACTCAAACAGATGCAATTTGCCTCTCTAATGCCTCCCAGAAGCCACAGCAACTGTTTGGTGCTGCACTTGATGAAGTGACTTTTGTGATGCGCAGCTGTGTTGTGACACAGCACAACTTTAATCTGCCTTTAAATGCAGTTTGAAGTACATTGGCTTTCCTTTAGAAAATCTCATGTGATTAGCTATCTCAAAAAATTGCTCTCTCTAGGCTCTAACATGAAAGCGGAGATCAAGTGAAGCACTTTCATTCATGGTCTACAACTCATCACCTAGCCTGTGGTCACCAGAGATGACCAGAGACTAATTCCTTTGAAAGTAAAGTGAGTTAGGAGTGTAAAGGGAAGCATTGCTCAGAAGCTGAAGGTAAGCCATTTCAGAGAAGCTTATTATACATGACCCACTACACTTTCCAAGAACACAAGCTTGTGGACAGGGCACAAGCCACCAGCTGGTAAAATCCCTGTGCTCAGTTACTCACAACACCCGTTTATAATCTGTGTGAGCAATAAGAGGAAGTTTTTTACTGAAACAGGCATAGTGATGGGATTGCTCGGAAAATGGCCAGAAAGGAGGTCAGGCTCCAACAGTCTGTCAACACTGTTCACTACCAACACATGCAAAGTATCTCTATAATAGAAGTTCTTGAAAGCAATCTCTAAGATTTCCCCAAGACAAAACAATATTGTTTTATTCTTAAAATAAAGGGAGGTACAATTCTGAATACATAGTCTGCTTCTTATTATGTGCAGGTGATGTTTATGGTATGTGGATAAACTCTATGCTAAGTCATGTGGGTCCGGGTCAGCAAAGCATATTGATTTAAATTCACTTAGCTTAAACTCAATGCCCAGTGAATGTGATTATTCTGCTTCCAGATCTGTCTTGGGTCCAGAGAGAAAGTTGCCCATAAGAGGATAAATCCAAGCTAAAAGGACAGCACTACTTCAGTTTTTGCCTTTAGCTGGACTATTTGAGCTACTAATTTTCCTAGGTGATAGAAAGTTATGGGTAGGAAACCTAGTAATTTCCACTAGAATACAATAAGATTTTCCAATAACACTTTACCGCTGTCTGCGGTAGAGCCACACTATTTCTCAAAAATTATTTTTAAAATAGTACAGCACAGCTAGTCTAAGGCTTTACAAATTAATTCGGAAGCTCTTTTACAAAGCAGCAGTGCATTAACCATGCTGGAGTTGGCTGTAAGAAAAGCAGCTATCAATCTATGGTCATAGTACCCTTCCTTTATTTAAAATCCTGTTTACAATCTAAATCACTTGGAACAAGGGATGAAATCAGAGAACCCTGCATGAGGAATGTGTTTTTTCATCAACTACTCTTTTTTATCTCAAAAAATTGCTTAAATGCTACTCAGGAAGCATGTGCTATTAGACTCAAGAGAGTTGAAGGTTTTGTGGGCTAGTTGTGCACTTTTCAAAATAATTTTGGCATTTTATCCAGCATGACATGCTTTTTTAAATGGGTAGCTGATCAGAGGTTGTTTTATGAAGTAATTGGACAATCTGTTCAACGTTTAGAATCAGATTTGGATGAGTATTTTTTTTTAAATTTCTTTGATTAAGGCACACCACAAGAAGAATACAATTGAAGTTGTTGCTGCTTCAGGTGAAAGACGTGGGTAATTGATATGACTCTGGAACTGACCATCCTGTTACTTAACTCTAAATGCATTTACAATTTTAAAGTATTGAAAATCAGCAATATTTTCCCCCCAGAGCTAGCAATTGTTATGTTTCTTTACAGCCATACATATCCACCTCTTTGTCAGTATCAGAGGATTTACAGAGAATTAAGTGTTGACAGGAACAATTTCTCAATACCAGGATTAGTTCTGTGAGCAACACACTCAATATGAAAAGTTCTCAGATCAGGTGCTAAGATTTACCCAAAATTTGTTCCCTGAGTTGACATATTTTTTCGTAGTCTTTATGAGCATATTGCATTTTATTATCTGGTTGTGAATGGTTGTTAAGATTAGCAAAACTGCTGAGTGACAGTTAATTTCAAGGCCATAAAATTTTAGTGGTCCCTACTGCATGTAGCTCTGGCAACTCTAATTCATGAAAGAAGTTTAACTACTCTTCTAGAAATAAAACACAACAATGAAGATCCTATCATTTTATGCCTCTGGACCATCAGGTAAAGCTTACATATCTTACAGTGCTTATCAACTGGCAGCCTTCTGAGAAATAAAGTTGACAATTAAGTGAGTGCAAAAATTAGATGAGTGAAAATTCCAGAGTCACTGTCAATATACTGATTACAGTCAAACGACTGAAAGTTGTTTGTTGTGCTAATATAAGAATACTCATATCAGGGCTGGGGGTATCCCTAGACCATAACTAGTAAATATTTTATCCTAATTAGAGGACAAAAAGTTCATCTCTCTCCATCTGTTGAGACCTTGTACTGCATGCAACCTGGAACTTGCCCTAGCACATGGTCAGCCCACCCAGATGAGTAGTTTGGAAAGAGCCTGGATTCAAAGTCCGTGCTTCGGCATCACAGTGAATTTCACCCATATGAAGCCGATTGTGAGTGTCCAGATTCCACCTCTGCTAAGATCCTCATCTAAGTGCAAAGAAAGATTAGAAATGGTGTATTCATAAACTCACAGGCACACACATTTTGTAATCTTCAATAATGGCATCAGTACACAGGTATGTAAGGCAGAGTAGCAGCATTTCACAGATTAACAGAATGGGTTGGTTTGGAAGGGACCTTAAAAATCATCTAGTCCAACGCATTTGTGACAAGTACAGCTGGCATTCTCTGACACTCGCCTGGCCAACCCTGCTTCCCATTCCTTATCATTTTTCCAAACTTGAACCAATTATATCAGGCATCTGCTCCAAACAGGATTCAGTAAAGAAGGTTTAGACTTCTCAGTGCTCGGGGGAGAAAATACCTTCCACATCATAAAAAGAAGGATTGGGTTTTGAATTGAGAAATAATAGTTTACCCTTCTGAAAAAAAAGGCCAGTTATTGTTTGAATACTAAAACGTTGCTCTCAGCATGGGTTTTGCTTCCTCTTCTTCATCGTAAATCTAGTGCTTCAGAGACCTTAATTATTTGAGTTTGACAGCATCCCCAATTACCTCAACTTCTTTGCTTTAACCCCTAGGAACTAAGGCCCAAAGAGTAAAAGCCAAAACTGTCAATAGCATTCACTAATGCAGGGCACCTAATTGAGCAGCATTAGGCCATCTTCCTCCTACACATTTAGTATTTCATAGCACCTTGTACGTTCAAAGCACAACTTTAAGTGGTTTCAGCTGCAGCTGTGTGCTCAAGGCTTCCACAGATCTGCTCCTGGATATCACATACTGAGCACACAGAAATGTAAAACTAACTCACAGTTAATGATCAACTGTGAAAGAGCTGGGTTTTTGCTCTTGGCTCTGTTTGAATTTGCTTTGCTTTTAAAAAGGACTAAACCAGAGCATCATGTGCTGCACAAACCTGATTCATTTTTAAAGCAGTGAATCTTTTAGGTTAATTACTAGTGGAAAGAAGGACTGAGGGAGGCCAAAAAGTATTAGTGAGGATTGGACTTGCTTTTCTATTTGTTTTAGAGGAATAAGGAGCTCTGTGCAAAAGCAAAAGTCTGGAATTTGTCAGCAGAGTTTGGGCAGTGAGGTAAAGAAAAAAGTATGAAAAGGAAAGAGTGTGGGGGAAGTTTGGGTGAGCTGTGAATGAGGGCATTCTTTTCCCTCCTTAACATCTCCCATGAACCTTCAATCTCCCATTCCAGCTGATCTGATCTTTGATGATCCCCTGTCCCCACAGACTGACTTACCTACCAGTATCCCCCAGGCTACTTCTGCAGCAGAAAGTACTGACCAGAGTCAGAGCAGAGGGCTAGGACAGACCCTCCAACAGGATGTGAAATAGGATGTGGGAAGAAATGGCAAATGCCACTGGGGGAGCAATCTTCCCTCTCCCAGAAACACACAGCACTGCTTTATGCTCCCTTCACAGAAGCAGCAGCAAGCCTGGCTCTATGTGAGGCTGTTCAGGCAAGAGGCAGAGCCTGGCTGCTCAGCAGCAAATGCTGCTCTGACAGCTGGTCCCCGCTTCCTTGGAAAAGAGACGGTAATTATATCAGCGACAAAGCTAAAGATCATTCATAGGGTCCTAATATAGCCTTTCCAAAGAATATTTCATTGCAATTTTTCCATTGTAGGCAACATATACTTTGTCTGTGCCCAGTGCTGACTTTGTCTCCAGATGCATATCCGGAAGGGAGGGCAGGTGGGGGAAAGGTATAAGTCAGAGTTCCCAATTCCTTCATCAGGTTTCTGCTGTTACTGTACATCTGCAATTATTATCTCTTTCTATAGAGTTGTCTACTGTGTTGTGCATTGTCAATTTAATAGCAGCAGAGCTTGGTAGCTTTGTGGTTGCTGTGCTCTGTCAGAAGACATTTGGGACAAGAAGATACTATGGAGTTTAAGCTTGTTAAACTGCCTATAACGTGAATGAGAGCTGCTTGCAAAGATGAGAGACAGAGGATGACCTCAATGAATACAAAATAAAACAACTTTAAAAGAAGGTTTGCCTATAAGAAACAGCATCATTAACTGGCTGTGTAACTTGTCTACGGGGACCTATGTACGCATATATATAAAAAAAGAAGAATGCTTAATGCATCTAGCCTTGAAATATCAGTAAAAGCTCAGGAAATGCTTGAACTTCAATTTTTTATTTATTCCCTTTGAGGAATTACTGGATAGTTTTAAAAAGTTGATTTTTCAATAGAACAGAAATATTACATATTATAAAATATGTTCCTCCCCTATCATTCACCCATGACAAATTGAAGTAACAAGTTTATGGGGAAAATGTTCTCAGTTCAACAGCTAACCTTCTTTTCTCTGTTCTACTTTCAGTGCATGCTCCTACAGCCCAATTTACATGTGTTCATATTGCCTATGATTTTCTTTACCTGTTTTAGCTCCCCTCTCCTTTCTTCTGAATAATTTAGTGTTGGTTGCCTAAATGTATAGTGTATGATAACACATCTGTTCATAAAGACCGAATAAAATGTCATTTTTAGATGCACAGTTCTACCAGTTAGGATAGATTGTTCATTTTCTCCCATCAGTTTCCAGTATGCAATTGTTCCAGTGTTTCTTTTACAGGATGAAAAAATTTATTTTACTAAGAATTGCAGTCACTTTGTATTTCTCCATTCTTACTCCTGTTCTCCTTCTGATTATCTGCATTTTGCTGTTGTTTACAAGCCCTTGAATCAGAGGCCCATTTATCTCAGCATTATATCAATGCTTAATACCCTGCTTTTTCTGACAAACTCAAAATATAATGTAGCAGGATTTTATAGCATTAGTATTCATTTTGACCCCTATTTCCAAAACCTTATTTTCAGCTGCTTAAATCTTAGCCAACCTTGAACAGGGGCAAAATTTCACCTGCCATTTATAGGCAGTTTAAGATGATTTTTTAAATGCTTCAGTAGATTATCCTAGTTACAGATTCAGTTCACATCTCCCTTTTCCTCCTCATAAGTGCCAGCTGCCAGTGAAGGCTCTACATAAATTTGTGACTCTGCAAACTAGGGTTTCTTAAGACCTTCTCTGCCATTGGAGCTCTGGGCTGCTGTGGCTTGCTGCAGGCTTTGCTGGAAGAGAGGTTTGGGGACATGAAAGTTCAAACAGAAGTCATTTGTTTCCTTATATCTCCAGTCTAGCCTCAACCTAGTGAAACCTCAACCTAGGCGAAAAAACTGGGACTGGAAGCCTGGATAAGTAAGAACGCAAATAGCTTAGCAAAAAGACGAGAAGGGTTAAGACACTGCAATATGAGAAGACAGGTTGGGGAAAAGGGAAAAACCCAACGCATGAGCCCTTGAGGAAAAAATGACCAAAGACCTTGTGATACAATACAGGACCTCCTGTACTCACCAGTTTTCTTGCATCAGCAGCAGCAGCTTTGCCACCCAGGGACGGAGCACCCTGCCCCCTTGAGCACAGGTCCATACTGTGACAACAGTTTGTCACATTCCATTAGTCATTTTGTTAATTCAAGTGGGAAATGTCTCTGCAGAGGATGAAGAAGTGTCCATCCCTGCTGGTGACCCCAGAAGGTGTAGATACAATGCCATATGCTCTAATGAGTTGAGTTTTTGTTTATCTTTTAAAAGCCACACTTAGCTTATACAAGAGTAAACTATGTGTTTTTAAAAGATTGCAGAAGTAAATTCTCATAGATTACAAACTCACCAGCCATTTATATATATAATATTTTCATTCAGCTTTCTCCAACATTTCAACCATATATTACTTTTTTAAAACCCTGCCTCACTCACTGTACTGGAGTATTAATATTCTGGGAACAGATGATATTTATGTCGCAAAGAACACCCACATATAAAATACCTGCCTCATTTGTTGTAGAATGGTAACAGCATGGCAGGCCATATAAAGCCTTTCTCCTGGGAAATTGCCTCTACCACAGACTATATGCCCCATATAGCTACAATATAGCAGAAGGGCAACATAATCTCCTCTGATATCTTTCAATCAATATCTTTCAAATGCTCAGCATTTTTGCTGGTGTACTTATCAAAAATCCTGATAGAAAACTTGTGAAGTAGTCAGGAAGAAGACTGCAAATTAATTCATTAACGTGCATTAAAAGTTTTCAAAGACAGCTCTTAGTTTAATTAGGATTCACCTTTTCCAATGATATCAAATCAAAGCATCCAAGTTTTACTTTGACTTCTAACATTTTGTATAGACACATTTAAAGCACCTCACAGGGCATCTGCAAAACTTTCTGTAAGCTCTAAATAATATACTTCAGAGTGAATACATAATTTGGGCTAAACTCCACACTTTATATATAACTGTAAAATTTTTAGGGACCTCTGCACTAACAAAATACAGATTATGGTCAACAGAATGAGGATCTCTGCTTAGCATACAGTGAACAGAGCAGCTGACATCAGGGGAATACAAACCCGTTCTGTCAAAGCACAGGCTAAATGTACATACACATATCTCTCATAAGTTTAATTTATTTAACATGTAAAATCCACAGATTTTCTTCTTTCTGTTCCACTTCAAGGAAAGGCGGTTTTTCAGGGATTTCAGTCTTCAGCATCGGATTAAGGACTTCACAGCATTTTGGAGTGAAAGGTAAGATGTAGGGAAGATCTCTCTGCACTAATGCCACAGTCTGGAAGACAATCACCAAACATCTAGGTATTCCAGGTGCAATATTAAAGTTCGTTCTCTAAGAACTTTGTTCTTACTGCAGTAAGCCTGCTTGCTTACACCTTTCTCTGTTGCTTTCCCTCATTCTGTTTGATTTCAAAACCTAAAAGTCTGACACTGACCAGAGCTACCTTCACAGAAGAATGCCCAGAGTCAGTCATTTCGTTCTCCACATCCCTTTATCAACATGTGACTATGGAATCTGGTCTTTATTTTCTGCTTAGTTATTCTTATTTTGTCTCAATACCCATTCATGGCATGGGAAGACTTTCAGCTTTACACAGTCCACTAATGCCTGTTGAAAATCAGTTGCCATTATTGGTATATCTGTAATAGCATCAAGAATTCTCTAAAAAGCCTAAAGTACTTCCTAAAGTACTGGGCCAGACAGTTCTATATTGCATGTTTGGGCAGAACAGTGTAATGGAAATGTCCATCATGCTTTGATAACTGATTTTTAATAACAGTCAGGAAAGCTTTTAAAATTAAGCAAACAATTCTAAGCTCCAAAACCACATTGTGATTGTTGAGGCAGCTTTGCAAGGTTAGGTTTATATCAGAGCAGTCAGATGATATTTCACCTGCAAATAAAGGAACCAGATGAAGTTGTTGTGAACAGCACTACTAAACCAAAATTTTTCAGGTTGTTTAGCACAAGCATTTCTCTGGTAGGAATATGATGCACAAAGGATAGTAAGACATACATGCACAAGTATTTATTTGATGGACATATATTGGATGGCCTGCCTTAACTATAACTGGAAAAGAAAAGAAGAAAAAAAGAAAACCACAAAGTGGGAGAGAGAGAGAAAGAGAGAAAAGGGAAAGGGAGAACTTTGCCATGTGCAGCTGGGAAAAGACGCAATAGGTGTCTCCATATGTAAGCATCCTCTTCTGATTATATTCTCCAGTAGAGCAGCTGTTCCCCTAAAATATATTTTCAAAAGTAACCATATAGTTTCAAGACCTACTCAATCTGTCTATTGGTTGCTCTTGCACATTATACTAATAGTGCTGACTAAAGCATGCTTTGATTATTTGGCTGTTAGTCCTTGTGTATGTGTGTTATTGGAAGATGCTAACTGGCTACCTGAAGACTACTATCTATTAATGTTATCTGTTAAGCTCTTTTATTCCCTAGCATGAGGCTAGAAACTAAAAGTTATGAAACTGGCGTGGAAAAGCAGGAATGACAATTTACTCATCAGTGGTAATCTTTTCCTGCAGAACCCAAGATAACACACTTAACATTTTTAAAGTCTGCCAGCACAAACCATGAGCACTTGCAAATGCATGGAGAAAAAGCCAGTGCCACAGCAGCCTTGAGCTGGAAAGCTATGAAGTGAAAGTCAGACTGCAGTGATGCAACTGAAAGGCTGCACAGTTGTGAATGGCAGGCCCCTGACATTACCGTAGTTAAGACACTGTGCAGCAAGTAGGTATATAATTTTACATTTCATTAGTCTTGCCATTTTCCTCTCAGCAGTCTAAACTTCTAACACTAATGTTCCTACAGAGAATATTAGTTGCAGATGGTACCATAAGTCCCTCTCAAATCTGTTTCAGGGGTTCTTCCCCAACACCACAGGCAGTGAATAAAGTTGCAAGAAGTGGTGGAATAGTGCTAATAGTGGTACAGAATAGTAATAATGCCAGCAAAAATTTTTTTCTGCAAGCATAATTTTCTCCTTTCTGAAGTCATATTTTAAAGGTTCTCTTTTTGGTGACCTGAGTATTAGTATTTTGCTTTTTACTTCACTCAGGCATAATTTCAGGGAAAACAACATAAGGCTGCAGATCTTGGTTACTTACACAGAAAGTGAAACCTTTGCAGCATGGTCCAGATAGGAGCGAAGCAAGAAATGGAAGGTTTTGTGTATCGAGTGCAGTGGAAATAACTGGGTTTAGGTTTCAGGATGTAAACCTGAAGTCTCTCTTTCACCCTGTTACTCTGATTGAGCGTGCAAGGTAACAATGAGTGACTCATTAAATTCCAAGTATATGCGGTAGTGCTTGGAATAGGAGACTCCATGCCATGTAGTCATCCTTTCTCCCTTCCTTTTTTCCCTCAGCCTAACCATACAATAGAAGGAGGACAACAAAGGATAAGATCCTGCCAGCAAGCTTTCAGATTAAGAAGAATGATAGCTGGGTAGTCTTCCTTCACCTCTTCCCAGAAAAAAAAAAACCCAGAGAACTGGAAATCTTTGTACGTAAGTCCACAGAAAAAAAGAAAAGAGAAACTGCAGGTGTATGGAAAAGTGTGTTATGCATGTACACAGAGTTCCCCATCAGAAGAGAAAGCCTGGGCCCTTTCCTATCAAGGAAAGAAAAGGTCAACAGGACCATTAAAGCAGACACTGTCAACATGGCCCATGCAAGTACCTGTTGATGTCTTGGTAAAATGGGAGATTTTTAGGATCAGAGATCTACAGGCTATGCATCCTCAGGGCTAAATGTATAGAGGCAGAAACACTAAGATTGGTATAGATGAAGTCTGAAAGGAAATGTTTGTGCAGAAGTACCAGGTTAGATGAACAGCTAGTATTGATAACAGGGGATATGACTGATTGCAATGAAACTAGTTCACACCGAGTAGTGTGTTGTTTCCATCTTGTGCTCTGATAAGAAGAGGATGTCGACAAGGTTACAGCACATTGCATGTGCCATTGCTCTTCTTTTTATATGTGATGAGAACTGACTGTAGCCAGAAAGATAAAACAACAAAAACCAGACAAAGAGCAGCAACATTGTCTCAGATTTATGCAGGCTGAAGTAAGCAAGATATTGAGCAAAAGACCACACTATTACACAGAATCATTGAGGTTGGATGGGATTTCCACAGATCATTTAGTCCACCCTCCCCTGCTCAAAGCCGGGTCAGCTAGAGCAGGTTGCCCAGAACTATGTCCTGGGTTTAGAATGTCTCCAAGGATGGGTCCTGGGTTTGGAATGTCTCCACAACCTTTCTGGGCAACCAGTGCCAGTTCTCAGTCACCCTCACAAAAAAAAAAAAAAAAAAAAAAAAAAAAAAAGCAAAAAAAAAAAAGCTTTTTCTTATGTTGAAATAGAATTTCCTGTAATTCAAATTGTGCCCTTGCCTCTGGTCCTGTCACTGGATGCCACTGGGAAGAGTCTGACTTTGTCTTCTTTACTGTCCCCATCAGGTGTTTACACACATTGATGAGAGCTGTCCTGACCCTTCTCTTCTCCAGGTTGTTCAGTCTCGGCTCTCTCAGCCTCTTCTCATATGAGGATACACCGATCCTATAATAATCTCAGTGGCTCTTGCCTGGACTTACTCCAGTATGTCCGTGTCTCTGTCATACTGGGGAGTCCAGATCTGGACTCAGCACTCCAGGAGTGCCTCAGCAGTGCTGAGCAGAGGGGAGGGATCACCTCCTCCAGCCTACTGGCAACACTTCCCCTCATGCAGCCAGGATGATCTTGGCCTTCCTAGCGGCAAGGGCACATTGCTGGCTCATGTTCAACTTTGGGTTCACCAAGACCCCCATGACTTTTTCTGCAAAGCTGCTTACCACATGGTGAGTCCCCAACCTATGTTGGTGCATGGGGTTGTTCTTCCCAAGGGGCATGGTTTTGCACTTCCTTTTGACAAACTTCATGAGGTTGCCGTTGGCCCAATTTTCCAGACTCTCAGGATCTGTCGGAACAGCAGCACAAGCCTCTGGTGTGTAAACTGACAACCTTGCTGAGTGTGCACTCTGTCCCATCATGTTAAGATGATAAATAGTATTGGTGCCAGTACTGAACCGTGGGGTACACCACTCAAGACTGACCTCCAGCTGGACTTCATGTTGCTGATCACAACCTGTTGATAATTATCACTGTTGACTCCTCGAGGATGTGGAAGACTTTCCAAAAAAAAAACCAAACCAAAAAAACCCAACAGTTCTTGTTACCAATTGAAAAGGACAGTGAGGATGGGCTAGCTGCCATCCCTCATCTGTCTGTGTCTCAGAAGTGGTCCTAGATAAACTGCTTGGACACACATCCTAGTGCCTGTGAGCACATGGTGTGAGAGAGGGAGTGAAACCTGTAAGAGAATGAGCATGAATGAGATAAATGTTTTATTTAAATTTCACCTGTTTTCCCATAAGGTCTTGCACTGAGTTTTATTACATTAGTGGACTAAATGTTCTGCTAAAAACAGCTTAGGGGTTTTTTTTCAGTTCAAAGAAATTTAAATAAAGATGAATGTGACATGTGTATACCAAACACTGAACAGCACAAAGAGGAAACATCCATGAGCAGTGTGATATATTTAAGTCAAATTGTAATTGATTAGTCATTGCTGAAGTAGAAAATGAATACAGGTGGTAAAGTATTGACATACACCTTCCAGTATTTGTGTGGGCAGCCACAGACAGACACACAAACAAACAACTTAACTTCAGGAATACACATTACTTTTGAAGCTTTTGTTTTGCACTTAAGTTTTCATATTCAAAAAATACAAAGGACATGTTTTAAACAGAGTGGGAACTGCTGTAAGAAAGCTAGACTTTCCTGTGCCATACATTAGATAGTTTTAGTTGTATTCAAAGAAGCAATCCATTTGGTTCAGCAGAAATGAACATTTCAGATCTCACTATGTACCTATAACATTCTTTTCTCTGGACATAAGTCAAGGCTGTTTTAATACTCCCATCTTGCTGCAGCAGAGATTTGCCACTATGTACATAAGTGACATTTAGAAACTCTGACAAAATCTATTTACACAGACATGAGATTATAAGCTAAAGTAAACATACCACTGTTCAATCTAAATTCACATAATTTCCATAACTAGCTATTCACAACAGAGAGGAAAAATTCTGAAGGTTTTTTTCAGTACATCACAACAAGTATTCCTAAAATAAAGCTCAGATAAAAGACCTAGGGTAGCATAGTTTAAAGAGGACTTTTTCAAGTGGTGTAAGAGTGTGCTAGTTTATTTGACCATTTTTTCACCTGTGCATCATATTACCTGAGACATAATAATGCGATTACAAATATGACCATGTAGCTAATTGGATCACTCTGACCTTGTAAAACCATTAAAGTCATTACAGTACATGTGGTGTATTCAAATACAACTCCACATGGCATTATCAAGGCTGCAGACTTAAACTGAAATAAATGGAACCTAAGATTTTGGTATCAGGTTACCTGATTTACCTACCATAGCTAAACAAAATAAAAATATTTCATACATGCAGTGAAATAGAATTAGTATTCTTGCTACAATCTTTCATCTTTAAAATGCCGATTTTGGTGATTTGCTCTGAAAAAAGTCTTGAAGCCGTATGAATGCAAGATTTTGCATGTAGTTACTTACCAATATTTATTTCAGGAAAAAATATTTACAATATCAAATGCTTAAATGCCTTTAAATAATGAAATTATAATAATTGTTCTTACATAATTTTGCCCAAACAACTATTTAAAACCCCAAAAAGGCTTTGCAAATAGACCATGGTCTCAAGGTCTGCAGGTCCCCAGGGCTTCATGTACAACAAAACTTAACCTTGTTCAGCAAGTTAAACAGTTTGAATAATGTGACAAAATCAGCCTTCTGTTGCCACAAGGTTTTGCACTGATAGTCATGTCGGAATTGGAAAAATTTTAGGTCATATTACACAAGACCAGTCAGGTTATTAATTAGTTATACATTGAATTCAGTGTACATAAATAGGGAATACCAACATAACTGATGCACTGCAGGTCTATAACTCTGTAAACACGACAATTTAAGAAGTTTATTTTTTGCAACTTTAGCAATTTCTACCCATAAATTAAAAAAAATTAATTTAATTTTAAAAATTTTGTTCATAAAGACATACTTACACTGCAGTTACTGAGCTATGTATGTCCACATGTTGCTTCTTTCATGGATTAATTTCAGCTCTCAAAACTTGATTCTATTGAAAAAAATCCTGGAATTTAAAAATTATAGGGCAGCAGCATTTCCAGTGGAGAATATTCTGTCTTCTTCAAAATTTACATAAGACTGAAGTATTATTGAATACCAGCTTTTGAGTTTTTTGGCCAAATAGGGATTCTGCCCCAGAAATGATTTTTGGCATTTCTTTTCAGCTAATGAAGTAGCAATTATAGATGCTTTCAAGCAATTAAAAATGAGAGCAGTCAGTTTAGCCAATTGGTAGACAGCTAGATGAGAGTACTTATCATGCCGACCTGTATGCCAACATAAATACACATGACGACTGTTAGAAAAAATATCAGCTAAATTAAAAATTTACATTTCTGTAAATTTCCTGAACTGTTTAAGGAACAGCTCAGGCAAATATTTAAACTATAATAATACTGCATTTCCCTAGTTCTACTCGTCATCTTACCATCTAGAAAAAAGTGATTACTCTGGTTTTAACTTCTTTGAGAGTCACTGAGACTCACAGGACAGGTCAAACTTTCCTGTCCTGTCAAGTGCTTGTTTGCTTATGTCACTCAGCCACATCCCAAGAGGCTCAGGGTGCCAGACCTGGGGATTAACACTAGAAGGACTGCGCAGAGGCTACAGTATGGAAAGGTGGGAAGCCAGCAACAAGACACATGGAAAGACGTACAAGCAATGATGTGCACGTCTACTCCCATCCCTAAATAAACACAAAAGTGACACTCCTGAACCATCAGAACAGGGTCCTACAGAAAAGAAATACCATGAAAGCACAAGAGAGAAAAGCACTGGCCCAATTTCTCTATGCCTTTCATCCGTCCCCTCGTTGCTGGAAGCCACAGGAGTGGAGAACATGCAAACAGACTCTTTCAGAAAAGTCTAGCTGGCTAGGGTATAGAAATTGGTGAAAGACAGGTACTCAGAGAAGGCATCCACGCCACCAGAAAATAGGATAGGAATAGGATGAACTGTTTCCTAGGCTTGCCTCCTCTTCATTCATCCTAGGTATCTACCCTTGTCTCCTGCCCCTCTCCCCTGTCCACCTAAGTTACACTTAGGTAAGGTAAATCTGGGTATGAAGTGTAGCCAAAATGTAATTTCCATAGCATGAGAGAAAGAGAAAAAGAGACAGAAAGAAAAACAAAAAAAAAGGAACATAGAAACTAAGTGTTGCATTGTTCTTATACACCCTCTGTCTTTTATTCCTTTCCATATCAAGGTACAGTGCAGATTTTTAAAAAACCCAAACAACAAACTTTACCCACAAAGCCAAAAAATTATTCCAGTGAAAGACTATGCTGAAGGATTTCTTTATTCTTTTTCCACGATGTCATGAGGAAGAAACTTTTGGCCTTTAAAAGCCAGTTTGTTCCAGGTTGTTTCAAAAAGCAATTAAGGGAACGATCCATATTAAAATGGCCATCATTATTTTCATTTTAATTAAAACAGCTGCATAATTTAATAATTCTACTAGAGCATAATTGTTCCCACTACAAATGTTTTAGTTCCCTGTCTTCCCTGTAAGCATAACAATGCAGTCAGTGATTAAATGCAAAATAAGATCCAGATTTCCAATTTAAATACAGCCATAAGAAAAGCAATTGTGAAAATCACATATTAAGGTAATGAATTAACTCTTTTTTGCTCACTTGAGAATAAGCAGAAGATGTATCAAATTAATAATACTTCAGGCCATAGGTTCATGGTAATTCATGGGCACCTCAAACTTCTGACATTCTGAACTCCTGATTCACATAAGTCTTCCAGTGAAAATTTATGATAATCAGAGTTCCTCAATATTTCTTCAAGGCATCACTAATAGTAACACATCCTGATAGAGTCATATATCGCTAACACATATATCGCTAACACATCCCTATATATATCAATATTTCCCTAATAACAACCTCCTTGGTGGGTAAACTAGAACTATATAGATAAGGGGTTTTTTCAGAACAATGGCAAAAAAAAAAAAAAAAAGAAAAGAAAAAAGAGAAAAAGAGAAAAAGATAGTTTGTTTAGGACTGATTAGCTAATATTAATCCAATGTAACTTTTTTCCTATCCTTCTCTTAGTGAAATTGAAAAATCTTTCTGGTCACTGTGAATAAGGAAAAGAAAAAAAAACCCAAAGGATTAAAACAGCAGGCTCAGTGGAGATGGTGGTCAAAGGCAATGCTTATTACATTGCCAGGCCATTGTAGAAAATAAAATTAATTATAAAAACCCACAACTCAAGGATAGGCTGGATCAATGGGCTGAGGCCAATTGTATGAGGTTTAACAAGGCCAAGTGCCGGGTCCTGCACTTGGGTCACAACAACCCCATGCAACACTACAGGCTTGGGGAAGAGTGGCTGGAAAGTTGCCTGGCAGAGAAGGACCTGGGGTTGCTGGTTGGCAGCTGTCTGAACATGAGCCAGCAGTGAGCCCAGGTGGCCAAGAAGGCCAATAGCAGCGTCCTGGCTTGTATCAGGAATAGTGTGGCCAGCAGGAGTAGGGAAGTGATCATCCCCTATACTCGGTACTGGTGAGGCCCTATCTTGAATATTGTGTTTAGTTTTGGGCCCCTCAGTACAAGAAGGACATTGAGGTGCTGAAGTGTGTCCAGAGAAGAGCAATGAAGCTGGTGAAGGGTCTGGAGCACAAGTCTTCTAAGGAGCGGCTGAGGGAACTGGGGTTGTTTAGCCTGGAGAAGAGGAGGCTGAGGGGAGACCTTATCGCTCTCTACAACTACCTGAAAGGAGTAGAGGCGAGGTGAAATAAGAAGTGATAGGACAAGAGGAAATGGCCTCAGGTTGTGCCGGGAGAGGTTTAGATTGGATATTAGTAAAAGTTTCTTCACCAAAATGGTCATCAGGCATTGGACCAGATTGCCCAGGGAAGTCACCATCCCTGGAGGTACTGAAAAGACATGTAGATGTGCTTAGGGACATGGTTTAGTGGTGGGCTTGGCAGCGTTAGGTCTAATGGTTGGACCTGGTGATCGTAAAGGTCTTTTCCAGCCTAAATGACTCTATGATTGTATGACAGCCCCTAGCCTAGTGGAGTACTAAGGCACTAAGTCTATCTTAAATTTACTGTTGGTTAAGTTTGTCTTACTGCAGAATACTTCCACATTGTTTCATTCCATATACATTGTCAACTTGCAACTCTCTGTACTAATTAGAAACTTTTGCAAACCCTCTGAGTTTCAATAAAATATTGAAATAATTTACATTTTATTACACATAAGTGCACTATGCATTGTATGTTGTAAGGAAACCGGATAGCATTGCTTTGGAGGGAAAGATTATAGCCAGTTGAAAATAAGGCTCACCTAAGACTTTTGGTGGTCTGGGGTAGAGGTAATACAGGTTTAGAGATTTGGAGCTGGTGTTCCTACATCCCATGTATCTGCCTTTCCCACTAGTCTCCCTAAGAAGAGAAGAGGAAAAGAAGACAAAACATCATCACTGGCATTTTGTAAAACTGTCCTGATATGGGGGTTCAGTTTCTCTTGATTGTTCATGAAATTCCACTGAAATTATGTTTTTCTATCATTAAACTATGAAAAGGAGAGGAAGAGGGAAAAACAAAGAAAGAAGACATGCACTCACCACTCAGTAGATGCTTTGCCCTGGTAGGCAAATTCTGTTATTTCCCTTGTCGTCATATTATGTGATAAACGTTTCAGTATAGTTTCTATGCAATGGTCATGTTGTGGGTCTAATGATTTAGGGACAGTACTTTTTTTTCCATAACAGTCAACACTACTTTCAACAAACAGAGGACCTGTTCCAGGGAACTTTCTTGGGTGAGACCAGACTCTTAAAATTTGTCATGTGCTTTCTGAGAAGATCCTGGAACACTTAGACTGTGGAAATGCATTATGAATGCCTCAAACACTTAAACTTTAAAAATTATATCTAGAATTTATTTTTTTTAACTGAAATTCAGTGCTGAGTTATTTCATCTGGGCAAAAGTTGAATTTAGGGTCAAACTTACCTCCTTCAAAAGTTCCATTCACCTGGCTGCTTTCAACAGGGAGCTGCAAGGAAATGGGGAAGAAAATGAATACAAAATTCAAGCAATTTATTTCCTGGAAATGGTAGTGCTTTTTGGGACACATTTTTAAAGCAGTGGGATTTTTGGGCTGCAACAGAGCTGACAGCACAGCAATGGCTGCACAGATATTTCTACCACTCCAAAAGCCATTTATTTACAAATTGCAGTTAACTCTAAAATGTCACCTAACTGAAGACGGATGGAAGTGCTGCTGCATTTAACTTTGGTAACAGGATCCTGAACTCTGTAAATGGCAACCTGGCTATAAAATGAAGGAAGTTCTACATCACAATGTGCGTAAAGGAGTTAGTGAAAAAAATACAAGTACCGCATCTTGCCTGAGCTAATTGCTGGTGTGGGCTAAAGAACTACTACAAGCTGAGACTGTGTGCCTTTCCTTTCTTAAGGCACACAGGAAAGCCCAGAGAGAAGGGGAGATATTGTTCTAGCTTGGTTTAAAAACCAAAAATATCTGTAAAAACAGAACAGACCTTTTGTATACATCTTGTGAGCCTCCTGTGTAGGGGAAAAGGATGTATTTAGAGGTTCTGTACTAAGAAAACAAGGATCTGTTTTCAGCTGGCAGTTACCTGATCAGTGGAGTCAGGCCCAAATTTAAAAACAAGTTTTGTAATTCATATATGCAAACTCATGGAAGATTCCCATAAATAAATAAATTGCAAAAATCATACTCCTTCCTTCAGTCAAAAACCCTGTAAAATTGAGTAGAAATTAAATAAGTGGAGTTCTACAGAATTGGTATGGGTTTCTGAACAAATCACAGGAGAATCAACAGCATTTAAAAATAATTCAAGGTGTCTGGAATACATAAATTTATCCATGGGCTCTGAGCTCATTGGGCCTTTAAAGGAAAGCCTCTCACTGACTTTAGTTTTAGTTACTTTATCTTAATGTGAAACAGCCCATGTTCAACACTAATAAATTAGTGTTTTCTCAGGTTACAGTGATTATAAATCCATTCTACTGTGTAGGCAAGGAATGAGTACAATTAGCTGAGTCCCAGGGGTCCTCACAACTAGCTTATAAATCTCTGCACATTCTTAAACTGACAGTACTTTGGCAATCACTACTGAGAGGGCTCTAAGGAAAGCCAGCGTCTGCAAATCACTATACTGCAGGAGCATTGAGAGGAAGCTGAGCACGTTTGCTTTGTCTGAATTGGATTGCCCTTAAACTATGCACAGAAACATGGCCCACATCTGTTGTTGCAATATGATTTCATAAGGAAATTGATTTGAAGAAGTATTATTTTGTTAAGGAAAAGGAAATGAGGAGGACTCTGTAAGCCTAAGTTGCATTTCTCCAGAACATTTTTCATTACAAGTACCTTGCCACAAATATCTTCAAACACAGTGAAAAACTATTTTCCAGTTACGCTTCAGCATCAGGACCCTGCCTATTCCATTGCTACAGATACAGCACTCTATCCTGTGCCTTGCAAACATTTGCCAAACAAGAACTTCTGAAACAAGTTTGGGAATAGAAATTGAGACTTATAGGTGTAACTTGAACCAAGCTGGAAAAAAATTAGCAATGTTAAGACTTTTTTCAATAAAGTATTATGCTGCCAGTATCTTACAATGTCCTAATCAAACCATGTCCTCTCAATCAATTTCTGCAATCTCTGAGACAATTTAATTAAGTAATACCAGTAACCTGAATGAAAACACAGGACTACCATTTAGATTCACAACAAATGCAAATACTTTTACCCTATTTTCTAGTTGTTCAGTATTAGTGTAAGAATCTGACCTAGATCCAAAGTCAAGGAAAATCAAGGAGAAAGGAGGTTAACTCATCTCATGGCTGACGTTTCCTTCTATTCTTCATTTTTCACATTTGTTATTTCATGGAGGGTTTAAGACTCCAATTTATTGAAACCAGGAGGAATAAAGGATTGCAACCATTAGATAGATACAGAAAGTTAGCTTAAAATTAATTATCGCAGCTTTTCTACTAAAAATTAAAAAGGCAACCACAGTAGCAATAGAACAGGAGCTGAAATATATCCCTATAAAAATCCTTAAAAATGGAGGAAGTGAAACTTAAATTAGAGACTGCTTTATGCATGGGCCAAGTTATCCTCAGCTGAAAGCTTTTGTACAGAACAGCCATTGAAATGATCAGTCCTCAGAAGTGTCAAGTTATACTTAGTAATAAATATTTGCAGGATTGGGATCTAAAACATCTGTCTCTGAAGTAATTCAAGGAACATTAGTCACACTAATCTTTTTCAAATTTCATTTGCACTTGAAGAGATATCTTAAAAGTATTCAGCCAACAACAATCCAGTTGTTCTGAAATGTGCTCTTTGAATCAAACTGCACTAAATATCACTAAAGCAAATCCTAAACAGGGAAGAACAGCAGAGTATTATAGGATTTACGTTTTCCTCTGCAAGTTATCCTCCTCTACAAATTATCTGGATAACTTATTTGGTAATAAAAAGTACTAGAAACATCTGCTTCCATGTCACGATCTTAACCTTCTCATGAAGGTTCACCCAAATTTGTAAAATATCACAGCAAGGATTGTCTATTGAAGGACTTGTATCACTCATCTGAATCCCTTTTCCAGGCCACATTAGGAGGGGTATTGCCAGCAGGTCAAGTGAGTTGATCCTTCTCTACTCAGAACTGGTGTGACACACTTGGAGTGCTGTGTCCTCTTCTGGGCTCCCCAGTACAACAGAGATATGGGCAGACTGGAGAAAGTCCAGAAAAGGGCCTGGAGAGCTGGGACTGTTCAACCTGGAGAAGACAAGGCTCAGGGGAGTCTTATCAATATATATAAATATCTGAAGGGAGATTGTACAGAAGGCAGAGCCAGACTTTTGTCAGTGATATCCAGTGACAGGACTAAAGGCAATGGACAAAAACTGAAACACAAAGATCCTATCTGAACATCACTTTTTTGCTGTGAGGGTGACTTATCACTGGCACAGGTTGCCTAAGCAGGTTGTGGAGTCTCCATTATTAGTGATATTCAAAAGCTGTCTGGACATGGTCCTGGGCAACCTGCTCTAAGTGTCCCTATTTGAGCAGGGACTTGGACAAAATGATCCCCAGAAGTCCCTTACAACCTCAGCCATTCAGTGATTCTGCAGTTCTGTAGGTTTGCTGGTTAAGGGAATGTTCTTCACTATGACACCTAATATTTAGGCCTGGCTTCAGAAATACAGCTCATAAGCCTAAGCTAAAACCCCCACCTATTTTCAGAAAAACTGGGGAAAATTAGGGGGTTTTGGTCTGAAACTCACTACTTTGTGTTTCAGGAGAGTAGTGCAGCCTTATGGTTATTGTACTACTTGCGTGGGGACTACTTGCCACCATCACAGTTGAGGCTGAACGTCATTTAAACAGGAATGCAAAATTTAGGAGATTAAGCAAACCATATGTTTTCTCAGTTTCATAGACACAAAGCAGTCTTAGAATCTCCTCTCTTCCACTGCTGCTAAAGAATTTTTATTAAAGCATATTGAAAAACCTGCTTAAAACAGTATGTGAGGCAGTGGTTGTATTGCACTTTTCTCCCAAGGAAGTGTCCTATATGACAGGACCATTTTATTTCTTCTTGACTTTACCTCCTGCCTTTCAAACCCTATATTTCTTGCCTTAATATGGGCCCAGTATACCAAAACTAATAGAGGCATGAACCTGGACTACATGTATCTAATTTCAAATCAGGGCTGAACAATGAGAAATAAGGGTTTGAATCTTTCCCTGTTGGAAACAGTTTTATATGCAATGAATGATGAACCACTTGCCTCCAATGACCAAATATTTGAAAGACTACTGTGTTTCATGCTCAATGCATTGTTGTTATGGTGTTTTATATTTGCTTATAACAGCCTTTCCAGATAAGGCTCCTCAAAGTGCTTCTGTGGAGGGCTATCTTGTCTGGGAAACCTGAAGATCAGACAGCTGCTGAGATGCTTAGCTCTGCTAACAGGGTGGCAACTTCACATACATAGCTGTAGGATTTTAGCCCTTTGTAAGTTTTCTAGGGAAAGTGGAGTTTCTTTTAAGTGTGATTTTTGGGTAAGTCTGTCTGTTGATCTTATCTGGAGTGCCTGACATCTTAACTCCAATAATCTCAGTATACACACCTATTGCTGAAAAGCACAGCATGTAGCTATAGTACCCTAGTCTGATAATTGCACAAAGTTAGCAATATAGGATTTCCCTATTTGCTGTTCAGCAAGAGATTTTATTTTTCACCTCTATGTTTCTGCACTGGAACAAATCATCCAGAAAGGCTGCATAGTTTCCATCCTAGGAGATTGTGCTGATTTTGGCTGGGATAGAGTTAATTTTCTTCATAGTAGCTAGTATGGGGCTATGTTTTGGATCTGGGCTGAAAACAGTGTTGATAACACAGAGATGTTTCATTATTGCTGAGCAGTGCTTACACAGAGTCAAGGCCTTTTCTGCTTCTCACCCCACCCCACAAGAAGCTGGGAGGGGACACAGCTGGGACAGCTGAACCCAACTGACCAAAGGGATATCCCACACCATATGACGTCATGCTCAGCATGTAACACTGGGGGAAGAAGAAGGAAGGGGGGGATGTTTGGAGTGATGGCGTTTGTCTTCCCAAGTAACCGTTACGCGTGATGGTGCCCTGCTTTCCTGGGGATGGCTGAACACCTGCCTGCCCATGGGAAGCGGTGAATGAATTCCTTGTTGTGCTTTACTTGGGTGCACAGCTTTTGCTTTACCTGTTAAACTATCTTTATCTCAACCCATGAGTTTCCTCACTTGTACTCTCCTGATTGTCTCCCCCATCCCACCGGGGGCAGGTGGTGGGGAGTGAACAAATGGCTGTGTGGTGCTTAGTTGCTAGCTGGGGTTAAACCACGACAGAGGTTTTCAAGACCTGACTAGATAAAGCACTGAGCAACTTCTTCTGATCTCTGAGCTGCCCCTGCTTTGAGAAGGAGGTTGGACTAGATACCTTCTGATGTCTTCTAGTCTTATTTTTCCTATGATCCCATGTAAGGTCACCTGTTTTACCTAAATTTTGCAGCAAGTTTTGCTGGTGTTTGTGCAAAGGTTGTAAGCACAGGATAAAATCTGACTTTTCTAATGTTGAACCCATCACCAGGGCATCTCACTATAAATATAATTTCATTCTGATAGAAACAGTCTGCTAGCATGGTCCTTTATTTATATTTCCAATTGACTTTTTTTTACCAGGTTGGACGGAATAAACTCAAGGCAAATTTTGCAATGGATATTTTGTCTGTACAAGCATACACAAACATCGTACCATGGGCATTCACTAGCTCATTCAAACTATCATTTGCATTTTGAGTTGTGCAAATAATCATCTGAGTTGTGTGAGGCAGCTCCTGGTTCCCTCATTACATGGCAGAGACCTGAAAAAGAAAGACTGCCAGATTGATTTTAAGCTCCTTATGCTTCTGTTAAGAGAGCTGGAGAAATAAACTGGAAATTATCACATTAAAAAAAATTATCTTCCTTTCTGTTTGTCTAAGTAAATTCATCCAGCTGAAATGTGCTGTATGGAGGATCTCTTCCAATACAGAAGATGCATACATGTCAAAGCTCTTAGTTATTTACTATGCTCTATACGCCATATCCTTCTGTTACAATGTCCTTTACCCACATAAACATGTTGCATGGTGCTGCAAACGTGCAGTTGCGTTTGGCATCAAGGACTGCTATGCCTTGCCTTTTCACTTGACTAATTGCATCAACATATGACATTTGGCCTTAAGTCTGGGGGGCCTTAGTCCTGAGTTTTCATAGGTCCATTTTGAAAGCCTTTCTCATGTCTTGCAAGAACAAGCCATCAACTGGGACTGCTGCTGAGATGGAAATTATTCTAATAGAAACCATGTATTAAAACACAGCTTAGC
This sequence comes from Sula dactylatra, assembly GCA_013389905.1. Lineage (NCBI taxonomy): Eukaryota > Metazoa > Chordata > Aves > Suliformes > Sulidae > Sula > Sula dactylatra. The sequence goes on from WEKW01020616.1 coordinate 59,166, forward strand.
ATAAACCCCTATCCCTCTGACCAGCATGCTGATGATGTGTTCCTTCCCAAAGTAATATGAATTTATTTTGATACCAGTTATGTAGGATGGTGAGGACCCTTTATATGAGACAGAAGTGGGAGTGAATGGCTCTTGGCATGGGTGATGAACTATCTGAGAGCACGTGGGTGAGGGCTAGAGGTGGGCAGCTCTCTAGGGGTAGAGAAGTTGGGAGTGAGAGAGAGAGAGGGTGCAAGGCTTTTTATGGATCTCAGTAACAAACGCCCAACAACAAATGGCTTAATAAAACATCTGTTTTAATAAGATAGAATAAAAGAAGGAATACAGATATTGCATGTAATACCTTATGTCCCTTCAGCTGGTGGGAACTCCATGTTTGTGCAGCATTGAATTGATGGGATCTGCGCAGCATGCTCTGGGAAAATCCATCCGGGGTTCATTTCTCTCACCTCGTCCCCATCCCCCTTCACGCCCTGCACAGTGCAGAACATAGACCAACATGGGCAATGTTGGTCAGTGTTATCACTTCTCAGCACTGCCTCGTGTAAGGACAAAGAGAATAAGAACAAACTGAATTACAGGAAATTCCATTTAAACATGGTAAAAAACATTTTTTACTGTGAATGCAGTCAAACACTGGAACAGGTTGTATAGAGGGGCTGTTTAGTCTCCGTGTTTGGAGATACTTGAAACCTCATTGGCTCTATGCAACCTGTGCTGGCTGAGCCTGCTTTGAAGAGAGGGGATGGACCAGACCAACTCCAGAGGACACTTCCTACCACCCCTATTCATTGATTCTGTCAGTCAGAGTAATAGATGATTTGTAGCCTTGGCAATCTAGGACATGAAGACAAAGTTTCCAGACAGAATCAAGACCTTTCACTACTCCAGCTAGTATGTTACACAGAATATTAAAAATTAAAAGAATGTAGGATGTGCCTGAACCAAATTATTCAAAAACTGAGAAATGTAAATGCTGTGACTGCCTTAGCAAAATTTTTTTTGATACCTTCATGAAAGATGATTTCTAAAATATTCAGTTATCCTTACCCAATCTTTTTAACTCTTGAATCATCAGCATTATTCATTAGATCTGCCAGCTATTCTAATCACACAGTGAATACAATATCATCTATCTCCTTGTGGGCACAGATTTTCATACAAAAAGGAGATGGTTAGAGGTTAAGTTTTATTATTATCATTTTTGCAGCTAGTGAACAAACAATGAGATTCTAGTTGCTATTAACTTTGAAGTAGTAGCTTTGAAATACTTCGATGTCTTTAAACTACGGAAAAAAACTTTCATAGCAATTTATATATTCAAAGCACATCTTCAAGCAACTCTGCCTGCAGCTGTGATTACTCAGCAATTATTTAAAAGAGGCTTTAGGTATCACAAGTTGGATCCCTAGATAATGCGCTTTCAATGTCCAATTCTGAAGATTTTTGCTTAAGTAATTTGCCCTTCTTCATATACGAATTTTGTGGCAGAGGCAGGGATAGAAACCAATTTCCCAAGCTTACATTTATCTTGCTTAACCTTCAGAGTCTTTTCTCTTTCTGCCATCTCTGTTATTCTCTGCATAATGCTCAACATCCTTATCAAATGAGGCAAGGACCCAGATGCCCCTGCTACACAACCTTAATTCATCCCAGTGCACTGGACAGATGTACCCTGTGCAGTAAAAGACACACACTGTCTTTTGGAAGAAGAACTGTGACCACTGAATAAAGAGATCATCAAGAAGTGCACAGTCAGAGAGCTAAATCATATTTGTGCTAACAACCCCGGCCATTACCAAATAGTTCCTTCCAGCCCTGGGCATGTGTATGGAGAAATCCCCTGTGACTCTTGATATTTAAAAGAATCATATAGCAAAATACTGAGTTCATCTCTCTTAAATCAGCAAGGGGTTTAGATCCTCTGCTTCCACCTTTTAAGCCAACACACAGATGTAGCTGTAACACCCTTCCATACGGAGCAAACAGTAGACGGAGAGAAGCTGTGATCTGTGGCACCAAGTTTCAGTGATTTGTTGACCACAGAGAAATGGCAAGGCACCAGCTCCTGAGCAGCTTTGCAGCAGTAGCTACATACTACTTTTTTCATGACCTCAGCACTACTTATACGTTTTGGTTCTACTGTCCCCATTATTTCTTGTGGTTAACGTTCTTAGGCCTGACTGAATTTTCAGTGCAGTTTACTATTTGTTCTTGGGTGCTTTGAAACTGTCTTGATTTCCACTAAATTCTATGGGAATTTTGACACGGTGTTCAGGATGCTCAGAATTTTATCCAAACACACAGAAACTTTTTTTTCCCTACTTTTAGACATATCACACTAGTCAATCACATTCTATATGTCTAAATTAGCACTCCTCTAGTGGTCCTCAAGGACCTCGAGCTGATTGTCAAGGAGAGATTTTTCCTAGGATATCAGTTATATGCTCAGTAGAGAAGGGGAAGAGAAAGACAGATAAAAAGAAATGTGGGTGAGCTATGCTAACTCCCATGGTGTATCCCAGTGTAAGTTTCACTTACACTAGAAGAAAGATTGTCAGAAAAACCATGCCAAAATAACCCCCACTTAAGACGAGGACCCTAGCAGACAAATTCTATGTATATTTATAAGAACAGCTTGTGATGATTTCCTGAGGTTTTCTGAGGGGGGAAAAAGACTCCATGTACATAGAGTGCAAGCAAAAAGAACTCCAATGCTCAGTTGTTCAGTTCTCCTTGCTGTACATGAGCAGTCTTTATTTTGAATGCCATTTGACCTGATCGCACTTCCAAATTGAAAATATCTTTATTACTTGCTGCATGCGTGACTCAATCACTATTTATAGTTTCGGTTTAAAAGTGTTTCTTTGACTTCACCAGTGAATTATCTATTTTTAACAGTGTTGTCAAAATCTTTGCTCTAGATATAAATTGATAATGACTTTTTTTTTAAAGTTTCTCTCCTCTAAATGGTATTGCCAGCATTTGCCTATTCTTTCAAGAATTCTGTGAGCCAGAATCACATCTGAGTTATGAAGTTCTGTCTTAATTTGTTTAGTTTTTAAATAAAGCAACTCAGAGTCATTTCTAAAGATTGTAGAGAACTGGTGAGCACAAGTTTCTGACAAAGTCAATCTCGCAGGAATGAAGTGAGTCCTTGCTAAACTAGCAGCAAGACTACCAGCAATAGGAAAGGACTGTTCTGCAAGCATCAAAGCCGAGTTCCTGTTTGCAGTCAGCAGCAGTAAAACTACAATAGCTTTCTGCTGTTAAGGAAGATCAGGAACCTTCAATAACCAAGTAATTTTGAGTAGAGGCAGAAAATACAGTTGATATACCCAAGCTCTGTGGTATCTTTTAGGATTTCAAGTTTGTTGTAAATATTCTCCTGCTTGCTACTTTTGAGCTCGCTGCCAGTGACCTCCAGGAATTCACTCTAGTTCCTTAGCAATAAGATCATGTTCAAACCAGCAACAATGGGGCTCCAGATTGAGCTAATTGCTAGTAAAGAACAGGCCATCAGTCAAAAGTCTCACTGTCACCTAGCTAATTTTGAGCATTTTTGTTCTTTTGCAGGGGCCAGTCTCATTCACTCACTTTTGCTTCAAGGCCCATATTTCTTTCTCTGTTGAAGCATCTTTATAAGGACAACAACCCACATTTATACATGGAAAAGGTATGGCCAAGAGTGAAAAATAATTTCTGTGCAAGTAAAGATTTTCAGGAGTGTTTAAATGACTCAGGAACCACAACCCTCACTAAATATAACACAAGAGTTTATGAAAATACCCATCTATTCTTTCTTTCCCCTGGAAATAGAGGAATTTCTGCTGTTGGTTGTATAGAACCAAGATTGGTAATGGATGGTTCAATGTTACTTGAAGATGAAGGACACATCTGCTGAAACGTGAAATAATTGAAGTTATCTCAAGTCAATGCATATGAAAAATATTTCATTTCACAAAATGGGTTACATTTTCTTGCTGAAGAAGTTGTAATTTTGCCTAAACAATCAGTATATGATTGAACAGAAACAGCCTGAAGTGAATATTTCATCGCAAGGAATTTTTCCCTCAGCTGCACTCAATAAAACAAAAATTACTCTGAGTTGCTTGTAAAACTAAAACAAATTTGGTCTTTTACACTCCTGTTGTCTTGAAGCTTTAATACAAACATTCATTCAGGGCTACTCAGTAGAGTTGCCAACTAGTTCATATATTAAGCTTAAATGCATTACCTGACCAGTCTAAATAAATTTCAAACATATAAAAATTACTTTTATTATGTTACTATTTTGTCTTATAAATGTTTATAACTCCATCATAGATATAAGAAAAACAGCAAGAGTACCCCCTGAGCAACCATTTCAAGTGTTGCTGTGTTACATAATAGTTATATAAATGAACACATTCTTTTCAAGTAATTACTTAGAAATACTAATATTCTTTCCCTGTTCCTTGTCTGACATATTAGAACAAAATACCAATCACCAAAATTCCATGGATTTTTAAAAATAACTATATAGAATCTCTGAGAAAAAAAAGGTTTCACCTTAGTCTCTGGTAACAAAATGTGTGTCATCCCATTCTTATTATAGAAACCTACATCACAGAAATCAACGTGGAAGACAAATGGTATCATCTCTGCTGCAAGGCAGCAATTCCTGAATAAATATTTGAGAGCAGTATACATAACAGCACAGTGGGACCACTTATATTCCATATAAATAGGGGTATATTTATGAATTAACTTTCATATTAAATATTGAAATAGGTGGTGGAAAGTATTGACACAAAAATTTGCATGGGAAAATGTTCTTTCTTTCTGTTTTAAAATATATGAAGAGAATATCCCATATGTTTAAATAACATTAATTTTGAATAAATTTTCAGTTTTGTTTAAGGAAAACTTTTTTCAGTCTTATGTCAATTGTACTGTTAGTAGTCTGAAACTTTTATGGTAATATTTAACTTTATGTAAAGCTCAATAAATTCAGTTTCATATCTTAGATCTCATGATTTCTGTTTCTTTATACATGATGTTTCATGAACGTCATGTTCATTAAAGGCAGGTCCTGCTTGACCAGCCTGATCTCCTTCTATGACAAGGTGACCTGCATAGCAGATGAGGGAAAGGCTGTGGATGTTGTCTGCCTGGACTTTAGCAAGGCCTTTGACACTGTCTCGCACAGCATCCTCCTAGAGAAGCTGGCGGCTCATGGCTTAGGCAGGTGTACACTTTGCTGGGTAAAAACTAGATAGATGGCCGAACCCAGAGAGTTGTGGTGAACGGAGTTAAATCCAGTTGGCAGCCAGTCACACGTGGTGTTCCCCAGGGCTCAGAGTTGGAGCGAGTCTCTAATATCTTTATAAGTGGTCTGGATGAAGCGCTCAAGTGCACCCTCAGTAAGTTTGCAGATGACACCAAATTGGGTGGGAGTGTTGATCTGCTTGAGGGTAGGAAGGCTCTGCAGAGGGATCTGGACAGGCTGGATTGATGGGCTGAGGCCAACTGTATAAGGTTTAACAAGGTTAAGTGCCAGGTCTTGCACTTGGATCACAACAGCCCCATGCAGCACTACAGGCTTGGGGAAGAGTGGCTGGAAAGCTGCCTGGCAGAGAAGGACCTGGGGTTGCTGGTTGGCAGCTGGCTGAACATGAGCCGGCAGTGTGCCCAGGTGGCCAAGAAGGCCAACAGCATCCTGGTTTGTATCAGGAATAGTGTGGCCAGCAGGAGCAGGCAAGTGATTGTCCCCCTGTACTCAGCACTGGTGAGGCCGCACCTTGAATATTGTGTTTAGTTTTGGGCCCCACAGTACAAGAAGGACATTGAGGTGCTGGAGCGTGTCCAGAGAAGGGCAATGAAGCTGGTGAAGGGTCTGGAGAGCAGGTCTTCTAAGGAGCGGCTGAGGGAACTGGGGTTGTTTAGCCTGGAGAAGAGGAGGCTGAGGGGAGACCTTATCGCTCTCTGCAAGTACCTGAAAGGAGGTTGTAGTGAAGTGGGTGTTGGTTTCTTCTCCCAAGTTACTAGCGATAGGATGAGAGGAAATGGTCTCAAGTTGTGCCAGGGGATTTTTAGGTTGGATATTAGGAAAAGTTTCTTCACTGAAAGAGTGGTCAGGTATTGGAACAGGCTGCCCAGAGAGGTGATGGAGTCACCATCCCTGGAGGAGTTCAAAAAAACACATAGAGGTGGCACTTTGGGATATGGTTTAGGAGACATGGTAGTGTTGGGTTGATGGTTGGTCTTGATGATCCTAGAGGTCTTTTCCAACCTTAATTATTCTACGATTCTATGAAATGATCAGTTAAGCTATATTAGTCAAGTGTTTCAATTACTCTGGGGATCTGATTTTTATAGTAAATCTATTGACAGAAAAGGGAATCTATCTTCTAAGTCTCATTTACACCTATTTGCTATTCCCACCCCTTTTCTTCCCAATAGTGATGATCATCCCTTTCATTTCAAAGGAAAAACTGGGTGTGGGAAAAAGGGCAGTTCTTAACAGCTAGGCTAGAAATTAGCTAGCAGCTATTTTCACAGGATTTCTTTCCAGCTTTTTATGAGCACTCCTTCTCTAACTAACAGAAAACAAGGATTGTTTCATAAGACAGGTTTATGAAAACAAACCAGACAAAAATTCAGTAAGGTGATGTGGGGATATCATGGTAAGGAAATCTATATATCATTTTTCTTTCACATGGGGATCAATTGTGTATAAGGTTGCCAATAAATCAGAAGGGAATAAACTGCTTGTTCACTGAGGATAAGACAAGTACTAATAGGTTATTAGGTTATATTAATGGAGCATGGGACATCTAGGATACTCCGTAGGATAGTGAAGTTTTTTTGTTTGTTTGTTTTTTTTAAAAAAAAAGACCCTTGCCAAGCCAGTTTGTCAGGGTGGTCCTGCTTTCATGAAAGGAGTAAGGGACTGTAAAGGCTTTTGAAGCCCATTCCTCTTTAAACTCAAAAAAGGCTTTTAGTCTAAAGTTCACCTATTTGCAAGAATTTTTTTTTTTTTTCACAAGATGCAGAAGAACCACATCTTTAAATTCTGTGTTTTTAGGACACTACCCCCAGTTTGCTGAATCAAAACAAACAAGCAGTACTTCTTCAGAAGACCATTACATGCAGCCCATGCACACATTTCCCCTTCCTGCGTGTCGCTGGAGCCACAGCTGAGAGGCAGGGGTAACTGGGGGAGGCTGCAGTACCTCCAGGAAGCCCAAAACCCCTGAAGCTCAGCATGATGCAGGGCCAACATGGCCCCTGCCCCTTGCATGGCCCCATGGTGGGAGAGATCCCTCTGCTGCTTCTGCTCGGGACAGATCTGCTCTCCCTTCCCCTGAAAACCCATCTCCCTGGCCAGCCTGACCAGTTCCTCACCAGCACTGCTTGCAATGAGCCATAGCAGGGATCATGTGTCTGAGTGTTAACTGAAGACCTCCAGGGGATTGTATTTTTTTTATTGTCTTGGCTCAAAGGCAGTATGGCAAGACATACCATCATGTCGTTCTTTCTCCAGAGTGCCTAGAGTTTACACAAATCCAGCTGCTCCAAATCTTTCTTTTCCCTACATTAAAGAAAAGCAGTGAAACAGCCCCACAACTGACATGAAAATTAACACAGCCTAAAAAATCTCCACCCCCGGTGTGCTCCCTGGTGCACCAGAGGAACTCACCTGCTTGAGTCCCTGCTCATGGGACAGCTCTGTGGCCAGAGGAGAAGCTCCCATTTCCAACAGGGAAAGAAAAGTTCTCCTGAAAAAACCAGTGCATTTCAGAAGGTGCTGCACATGAGGGCTACTCATGCACTGGGTCTGGGTTGACCCCATTACCACCCTGGTCCCGCTCCCACCCTCAGCCCCAGCTCCCCAGCTTCCATGGGGGAGCTAGCCTATACAGTGCCCTGACAGCCTCTCTCTTCCACCTTCTCAGGAAGCTCACATTGTTACTGAAATAAAGACACCATGATCCCAAAATCTGGGGGAACCCTTGCAGTTGCCGTTTACAAATTCTCCTTTCTTCTTTTTTTTTTTTTTTTACCTGACATTATTTCTTTTGATAAAACTGTAAATGAATACAGCAACTGTTTGGTATTTACAAGAAAAGACAGTAGAGGTTGGAAAAAGTGGTGGAAGCTACAGCATTTTCATGGATTGTTCACTGGTGAACAGGGAAACACTGATCCGTCACAGAGTGGCTGCCATCTCTCCAGAGCTAGAGCAAAGACACTCTGACTTCCCTCTCAATTCCACCTAGCTACCTTTTATATTGCTTTTCAGTGCAAAGCCCTGTTAACCATTGTTACGTGTGATCTATGCCATCCTCAAAGATAGCGATGGACCCCCAGGAGAGCCTATAAGACCTGTTAAAAATAGCACATGGTTCCCAAGAGCCCCAAGTGGTAAGATGTCTGCTACATTAAATGCATTACCATAACCATAAGAAAGTACAAATGTCAATGAAGAATTTATTCTTGTGCTCAAAATGAACAACAGAAATATTTTATTCCAATGCCACAAACCCCGTTTTCAAGTTTAATAGTAATTATTGTACATCCACTAAAAGAGTGGGTTAAAACTTTTGATTAACTCTGTGGCTGGTTTGGGGAAAGACACAATGAGCCAAGAAATGAGTAATCACACGGGAGTGACTGGGAGAATGATGATAACTTTGGGAGTTGCCATAGGGAAATCTTACCTCTCTGTCCCCTCTACACTTTCTCAGATGCAGCATCTTCAGAAGTTTCCTACCCTGAAATCTGTCACATGTAACAGTAAATTCACTGAGTGCAGGGATGCCATTAGCTGTTTCTAAGTTATCATGCTGTAACTGTCATGAAGTTTTATAAAAGAAACTCAGAAGTATATCTGTGAGTTTGTTTCATGCAGTGAACACAACTAGAAGCCTATTGAAGTGCAGATCATAGTTTTATTACACCTAAAATTCCCACCTATGTACAATTATAGGCTTTCTAATGTAAATGGAGCCTTAAAACACTACCAGTTATGGCACCACAGCAGTGCTGTGGGAAAGTCCAGAGAAAATCAGGGAGGCAGGGGAACATAAATCCACTTAAAATAATCATATTGAGACATAAAAAATACTTGAAACATATCTCTGCAGAAAAGACATCAGACAATTTGAGATGAAACTCAGTGCACCATGTGGGCATGTGCACAAATGGAAGCAGTGCCGCTGCTGCAGCATGGTACGCCAACCAGGCTGGTACACGCTACCCCTCAGCACAGCTTATTTACCCAAGGAGTGCACCAAACTGGTGCTTTCCTGTTGCTGGGCAAACTAACTTAGGTCCCCTTTCATCACTCTGAATGTTGTGTTGTCACGTCCTCAGTTTCACAGTAAGTCAAAAGAAAAACTGGCAGTGGTAATACTGCCTCCATGCCTCGTGTTCTGGCTCTGCGCAGGCAGCTGCTACAGGTTTAGAAGTCTGCATTAATTTCTGAACCTCCTAATTAAATAGAAAAGAGTAAAAAACCCCAGTCAACACCAGATGTAGTACAAAGAGGTCAAACTGAGTATTAAATGGAAAAAAATATAAGGTATGTAACTGTGTGGGCAAAACAGAATGAGGTACAGATTTTTTGACCTCTGAGTTTCTGGTTAAAATGTACACACAGTTTTATAGTCAGTCAGTTATAAAAAGTATCCTGCCATTTGACTCATCTCTGTATGCCAAACTTCTAAAGGAAATTTATTCATGGTTATATTTGAAGCACTGTCAATATGCCTTGACACTTCAAATCAAAACACCAGAGGAATCTAATTATTTTATTTCTAATGATTTAAAAAAAAAAAAAAAAAGTCCTGCATGGCTCTTCTGTATCATTTTTCCACTGGCAAATCTCTCAGGAGTCATTTCTAAACTACAGTCTTTAAAACCTGATGAAGTTTCTAATCTGAAAAGTCAGCTTCTTGTTCTGACAGACCAATATCTTTTTGGTGATTCCCTTAGCATTGTCCATCCAACCTTGATTTGCTGTTCTTCAGGCTCTGGGCTTTTTGTTTTTTCCCTGAAGACATGCATTTTCTTAAAAACCCAAAAATACAGCAAGTAAGCAACAGTCATAATATCCACACTACAGCACAGAAGGTGCATGTATCGCTTCTCTAGACTTAAACAGTCTTAAACTGATTTGCTCTTTTGTCGATAGCAGAACAGCTGTGTAGTTCAGTGCAATCTGAAATCCACCTAAGATTGTATGCAGAGACAATTTTACAGGGCACTCATCCAATGTGCAAGTGTGAGGCATCCATACATTAATTTCTCTTTTCCTCCCAGACATAATGTTGTCTATGAGCCCATCTCTATACTTAGGTGGCTACATCCAGGATGCCACAGATGTGGCATCCTCAGTACCAGTCACAGTTAGCTCAAAGTCAGCCCATGTATGCACACAGGTTTCGGTTACAACATCAACTAAACCAGCAGAATACTTCTTGATGAGGCTAGATTTCAAATAGAAATCTCCTTTTTACACAAATGAATTATTACCATGCTCTCTACATTCAAAATTAGGGAAATCAAGACAGAGGGAGAAAAAAGACTTACTTGTTGCAGTATGTGGACAGTCCCTGCGAACTGCAACAAACTGCCTAACTTAGCATATTTACTAAAAGGATTTTCTGCTGTAACTTTCATCCCATATATCTAAATCCTTTTTCCTGCAGTTCTGTTCCTACTGGCACCATAGAGATCACACTGAGAGACACATTCATCGTATATAAAAAGAAGCCTGAAGAAAGTGGAAAACAAAATGTAAGTGACAGAAACGTACAGAAACTAAAATACTTGCATATTTAAATCTACTTGGAGATTTGGAAGACAGAAGTGCAGCACAAATGACTTCATGTCCAAGTTTTATGTTTGTTACATATGCTCTTAAGTACAGACTGGTACTTCACGGAAAAATGGAAAAAAAGGGAGTAGGTAGCTCCAAAGCATCCAGCAAACATCCTCTCTGTGTCCCAGAACAGCCTATAGCAAATATGAACCCAACAGTAAAGCACAATAGCAGCAGCCACGAGGACAGCATGAAAGAAGAGCACCATCAGCATGTTTTTTGCCTGCAATACTGGGAATTCATCAGAAACCATTTTCAGATAGACCATATTCTGTTCTACTGTAGAAAACTACAACAAAACAAATATCCTCCCCCCAGAAGTATCTCTGCTAATCTTATCAAGATAAAATTTCTTTTAGAGTTAAATCTAGTCATCAGTTAAACTCTGGATGATACATGAAGGACAGACCAGATAAGCTTCCAAAAGCATTAGTGCACATAAATCCCCAAGGTATCCAACTGAAAGCGCATCCCTAGCAGAAGCCATCCTTTAGTGTCTCTGTTTGGCATTGCTCCAGAAACAAAACCAAAGACATGAGTTTAACCCATTGGTGGAATGAAGGAAAAATGCTCACGTAAGTGGTTACTACTTGATCTCCATGGCCTGCATAGTAGATACCAAACTTAACCAGGAAGAGTGCTCCCCTTCTCTAAGGAGTTACAGTAATGACATTCAGTACCAGATGGTGTCATGCAGACTTTCTGAAGTTACAGAGAAAAGCAGAGACCTTCTGGTATGGCTGGCCTCCCAAACTGTTTGTTCTGGAGTTGTGCTGCTAACCACCAAAGCTGTGCTGTGTTTGTATAGTTCTTCCACACCTATGGAATAAACTCATTAAAATTAGTACTAGCTGTTTCCACTCATTCCTGCAACACTCTAAACCTGTTCATACAGCCTAAACCACGAAGTTCCTACTTGTCTCGCTTCAGTCCTGTCACTACTCTTCGCCAAAAGGAAAAAGGGAAACAAGCTCTGAAATGAACAGCTGAAACCTGTATCAGATGAGAACAATGCACCAGGATTACATAAATATTTAAGAAGCAGAAATATTTTGGGTTTTTTTCACGTAAATATTCCTAGTGCCAAATAAAAAATTAAAAGGCATTGTTTGCAGGGGGCTTCTGAATTTTTGAGTACAGCTTTTGAACTTATGTATTAGTTAAGCATATTTATCCTTTTAGTGCTGAATGCTGCCACAAAAAGCAGAAGAAAGAAGTTCACGCAAGTTCCCTTCTCAGCAGCCTTTCTTCCAGCCCACTGGAAGCACAAGCAGCATAGGGGCTAGAGGTGCAGATGCAGTCCTCATGCATTTTTTCTCAGCATGGAGAGAAAAATATCCCCTTCTTAAGACTTTTAGTGCTATCTATTGCTCTGAAACTCACAGCAGCATTATGAATATTTCTCTGTGCTTTGGAGAGAAGCAAGGGCTAAGTTTTGTTATTATTGGCTTAATTTCTACTCTTTTTCTTCACACAAACACATACTACTGAGCCCATGGGAAACATTAACAACAATAGTCTCATTTCTTGTTCTAAATACTGGCTTTAATTAAATATTCCTTTTTCCCTACTTAGCTAGGTGGCATGGGACACAGGAGTTATTTGAAAGGGCTTGGGAGTGGACTCAAAGGCTGGTGCACTAGAATGAATCATCTCCCTGCAAAAGGAAGAACTAATTTGCTGCCAGCTCATTTTTAACTAGTCTCTGTGACTTGCTCCTGCAATGTGGCAGCCAAGATTTCAGTCAGGTAGAGCAAGTATAATTGCACAACCACTCACAGGTTCACAAAAGGCCCTTCTGCAGCATGCACACACTTCACAGAGAAGCTTGTGCTGTGCTCACAGTGCTTTTTCACATGGGAAAAAAAGGTGTTTCAGGTGTTTGTGAAATGGTCAATGTTACTAGAAACTAAAATGCTGCGATCCTTCACTTTTTACCTTTATTAAGCTATTCCTGGTCCTGAAACACTGGTCTGAAATTGGTCAACCCAAGATAAGGAATAAAGATAGTTAATTCACTGCTGCAAGAACAGACTTGCATTAAAACTTGCTTCCCTTCTGAAATTTTAGGTAATGTAACTAATGTAACTTCAGCTAAGAAAAATGGAATAGAAAAGGGTTGTGGGTTTTTTTTGTCTCTCTCTTCTATAACCGAGTTGATGGGCAAATCCCTAAATGTATGTTTCTAGGAGTTTGCCTGTACAGAATCAAAGCTAATGCCTAGGCACATGGGGATACTTCTTAGTTAGCAAAACCTAATGGGAAAGGAGCAACACATAACAAGCAAAAAAACTCCCTTCCTGACACTATGTGGAAGAAATGATAATATTCTGTTTCCATTTTTTAAAATATAACCACAACAAACACAAAGCATAAAAATAAAATTCCTTTCAGAATAAAAAGCGTGGACTCTGGATGCCTGAATTTCTGATGATTTATGGCAGCACTTTAAACCAATGATTATTTTTATAAAGTACACTAAGGGAAATGCCTATATATACCAGGAATATCCTTTTTTTTTTCCTTCTTAATTTATACTCCCAGTCTTCATATTAATCCTAACAAAACAGGGTTGGATATAAAGAAGAGATTTGGATTTCAAGTTTGGTATTTTGGAAGCCAGGAGACTGATTTAAGCTTAGTAAACAACAGAAAATACAAGCTACAGGCAGTTTGGCCAACAGTTTTTGTGATTCATAGAGGTGCATGGACAACATGTAATTATTGGAAAAACACATCTAATCAAATCATGCTCTAATTCCTGGCAACATACTATTCAATCTATTGCCTTTGAGCTAACTTAATGGGTTGCTTCAAGCAGCTGCCTCAACCCGTTCCTTCAATTACCACGCCTTCCCAATTTTGTGTTGTACTTTCTTCACTGAAATATATTACCCATCTGAAACGGGTTTTCTCTTCTTACAGGTTATTTTGTGGTGCAAATGCTGTTGTGACAGTAGCTGTGACAAAGCATATTCTTGGTGTTTGAGAGCCAATGGACCACTGGACATGCATTGCAAAGCTGAGCAGTCAGGACTAGGCTGTGCCTTAGTGGGCTACTGCTGAATTCCTAGGGCAGCTGGATTGCAGAGTTACAGTGCTAGAAAGTGTCTTTAGAAGTCATCTAGACCAACCCTAATCCACATCGTAACACCTATTCTAGTGATTTGCTCTTGAAATCCTCCACCAACAGGGATTCTACGAGTGCCTACATAATCTTTCCCAGTGCTTTGCTGTCTGCTGAAGCGGGATTGGTTTTTTTTTTATTATTTTTTCTATATCTCCATGCTCATCTTTTTTACTGCTGCTCAGACACATTCATTTTTGCCTTTTCTACCACAGAAAGGGAAACATATTCCTTCTTTGCAGTAGCTCTTAACATATCTGAAAATTTATCTTCCTCCTTCATCTTCTTTACACTAAGCTATTCCATTTATCCAGTATTTCGTTTTCTAGACTGCAGGAAATTCTCATTGTTTTCACCAAGTTTCAGTTCAGGTGAATTCTTGAGTTTCAATTCAGAAGATACTTATCCCTCCTGAAATACAGCCTGTTTGATTGAACTTAAGAAGAGAGGAGGCCTTATCAATGCTGTGAAGTAATCCCTTTGCCATACTGAAGTCCTGCAAGCTATATTCTTCTCTAAAACCTGCTGGCCTCCAGTGTGGTCTCTTACTACAGTATTTGTCTTTCCTCTGCAATGGCAGATTTGTGTTTGTGCAACTGAATTATTGTTTCCTTAAGAAAATGTTAGTTCCCTTGATTCTTTTCCCTTAAAACTGTTTTCTGGGGAGTTTTATTTACCAGTTCATGATTGAGCCTACTTTTCCAAAATATAAATTTTTTGCTTTGCAGGTTTAATTCTGCTGCAGAATGACTATTTTTACTCTGCTGCTGTTGCTGCTGAGGATCATAATTTCAATAATTTTACCATCTCTTTCACCTAAGTCATCTTTTACCTCAACATCCTCAATAACTTTCTTTTAGTTTGAATCATGTTACTGAGAGTTTCTTTTAACTTCTGTGTCAAAAACCATTCCCAACATACCCAGAATTTGCAGGACTATATGCTACCAAATACATTAAATTTCTTAGCAAATACAAGGTTTATTGTTTAGTAATAAAATAGTAGAGATTCTATACCAGCAGTCAAATTTTGAATCAATAACCAAGAGTTTTACCTGCAAAAAGCGAAGGGAAGTGAAAATTTGAAATAAATGCTTGAAAAGTGCCCAGTATAGTCTGTTGCATCACAGCTTCCTATGCCCATTAAAGTTCAACAAAGAGAAACCCCAACTCTCTGCAATCCACATTAATTACAGTACCAAGAACTTTTTTCTTTACCTAAATATTACTTATAAATTCAAACCTTTTCTGCTCTATTCTTTCATTTAGTTATGAAAACCAAAAATCTTTGTGAAAAATTTAGCATAGTGCAAAATACTAGTCAATATCACTTTAAAAAAAATCAGTTCATACATCAGTGTCTTTTTCTCCCCTCTCATGAAAGCACATAGCCATCAGCAGGTGTGTCCCCATTTGCTCTCCCATTTCATACCCCGATCCTTGTGTGGTTTTGCAAACTGTGGACTAGATACTGCCCAAATGGACTAACACTCTGGGACTATTAGTTTCTACCACCAACTGAATTTATTTACAAATCATCTTCTCCCAACAAAAAATCTGCGGGGAGGAAGGGACATATCATCAGTCATTCCTCTGTTCTGCAGAAGGAAAATTAGACTGCAAAATGTTTTTGAAGGATCTTCTTCATCTGTTTATACACTCTTCCTTTAAAACATATGGGGTCTAAACTTTCAAAATCTAAGAATAAGCAC
>WEKW01020617.1:7767-26518 GCA_013389905.1 Sula dactylatra
AGGAAGGCCAAGACCCACTTGGAACTAAATCTGGCAAGGGATGTCAAGGATAACAAGAAGGGCTTCTTCAAATACATCAGTAGTAAAACAAGGACTGGGGAAACTGTGGGCCCACTGCTGAATGAGGTGGGTGCCATGGTGACATAGGATGCAGAGAAAGCAGTTACTGAATGTCTTCTTTGCTTCAGTCTTTACTGCTAAGGCTGGCCCTCAGGCATCCCAGCCCCCAGAGGTGAGGGAGAAAATCTGGAGAAAGGAAGACTTCCCCTTGATTGAGAAGGATTGGGTTAGAGATCATGTAGGCAAACTGGATCCTCACAAACCCATGGGGCCTGATGGGATGCACCCACGAGTGCTGAGGGAGATGGCGGATGCTGTCGCTAGAACCACTCTCCATCATCTTTGAAAGGTCATGGAGGACAAGAGAGGTGCCCAAGGACTGGAGGGTAGCCAATGTCACTCCAGTCTTCAAAAAGGGCAAGAAGGAGGACCCAGGAATCTATAGGCCAGTCAGCCTCACCTCCATCCCCAGAAACGTGATGAAACAGTTCTTTCTGGAGGTTATTACCAGGCATGTAGAGGAGAAGAAGGTTATCAGAAGTGGTCTGCACGGACTCACTAAGGGAAGATCATGCTTGACCAACCCGATAGACTTCTATGATGGCATGGCTGGCTGGGTAGATGAAGGGAGAGCAGTGGGTGTTGTTGACCTTGACTTCAGCAAGGCTGTTGACACTGTCTCCCATAACATTCTCATAGGTAAGCTTAGGAAGTGTGGATTAGATGAGTGAACAGTGAGGTGGATTGAGAACTGGCTGAATAACAGAGCTCAGAGGGTTGTGATCAACGGCTCAGAGTCTGGTTGGAGGCCCGTAACTAGTGGTGCTCCCCAGGGGTCTGTGCTGGGTCCAGTCCTGTTCAACACATTCATCAATGACCTGAATGAAGGGACAGAGTATCCCCTCAGCAAGTTTGTTGATGATACCAAACTGAGAGGAGTGGCTGATACACCAGAAGGCTGTGCTGCCATTGAGCGAGACCTGGACAGCCTGGAGAGCTGGGCCGAGGGGAACTTAATGAAATTCAACAAAAGCAAGTGTAAGGTCCTGCACCTGGGGAGGAACAACCCCATGCACCAGTACAAGTTGGGGGTTGACCTGCTGGAAAGCAGCTCTGCTGAGAAGGACCTGGGAGTGCTGGTGGACAGCAAGGTGACCGTGAGCCAGCAATGTGCCATTGTGGCTAAGAAGGTCAATGGTATCCTGGGGTGCATTAAAAGGAGTGAGGCCAGCAGGTCAAGGGAGTTTATCTTCCCCCTCTACTTCACCTTAGTGAGACCACATCTGGAGTACTGTGTCCAGTTCTGGGCTAACCAGTTCAAGAAAGACAGGGAACTGCTGGAAAGTGTCCAGCAGAGAGCTACCAAGATGATCAGGGGACTGGAGCATCTCTCTTATGACAAATGGCTGAGAGACCTGGGTTTGTTTAGCCTAGAGAAGAGAAGACTAAGGGGGGATCTTATCAATACTTATAAATCTCTAAAGGGTGGGTGTCAAGAGAATGGGGCCAGACTCTTTTCAGTGGTGCCCAATGACAGGACAGGGGTAATGGGCATAAATTTGAACACAAGAAGATCCACCTGAATATGAGGAAAACCTTCTTTACTGTGAGGGTGACAGAGCACTGGAACAGGCTGCCCAGAGACCTTGTGGAGTTTCCTTCTCTGGAAATATTCAAAACCTGCCTGGACGCAGTCCTGTGCTCCCTGCTCTAGGTGTACCTGCTCAAACAGGAGGGCTGGATAAGATGATCTCTAGAGGTCCCTTCTAACCCCTACCATTCTGTGACTCTGTGATTTAGAGTAGCTAGATGCCTATGAATCTATAGCTTGGTGACCTGGAATATAATGCCAGGGTTTCTGTTCACTGCACACACGTGTGCCAGGTAAGAAATGAACTGCCATCAGACAGCAATCCGAAAAGAGTAGTTTGGGAAAAGCATGGAAGGTCCATTATTCCACTTCCCTTTTTTTCAGGTATCTTAGCCATCATTTCTCCCATCAAGCTGAACCACTGAGAGAAGGAACAAATTCTCTTAGCTTTTGCCTATTTATCTTGATACCAAAAAGAAACCAGATTATTGAAGCTCTGTAAGAGTGGGTATTCATTGCAAAATGGAGTTCTTAGTTTATCATCAAAGACAGCTCAGAAAACAAGGAGCAGGACAGGGTTGGGCATGTGGTGAGAACAGAGGGGCAGATGGGGCCACAATAATAATTAGAAAATTTGGCAGAGATATTTAATTCTGTGTTTATTTGTTTTATAATACCTAAAGCCAGAACTGTGTAGAAATGAGCATCTGGGAGGAGACAGATGGGGTAGGGTGAAAGGTACAGCTGCCAAAACCTTAGGAAACAATACAGTAACTTCTAGAGAGACTGCTTGAAAGAGGAAATCTGAGGAAAAATATAATGCAACATGTTTTATAGAAATATAAAGAGAAGAAATGGGAAGTTTAAGTTTTGCATTGCTGAAATGTCAGCTGTGTTGCTCCTGCCATTTAGACTGCAAAGCTCAGATTTCAAACTGTTGTCTAGGTGAGGAGATCAAATATTACATCTCTGCTTACTGCTTAAATCAAAGTGAGCTCTTGAATGGACAGGAGAATGTCCTAAACACTAGGCTAAATTCTCTTGTACAAACAGCATTTAAGCAAACCTTCCGAAATTGAGTAATACCAACAGCATGATCTGAGAAAATACCTTAAATTATACATTATAGTGTGGTAGTTTGAAAAGTCTTCTAAATGTGAGAGATTGACATGCAGGTGAAGGAATACAAAACCCAGTGTCCCATATCCTTTGATAAAACTTTAAACAAAGAGCTGTTGATTGAAACATGGAATATGGCCATTCCGCAGACTGGCAAATCTAAGCATTGTTTATGAGGCTTCAGATGATTTATTCTGATATTTTTTACATGTATCTTTTGTTTTGATTTTAAGTGTCTACCCCCATCCCCCCAAGTTTTAGAAAATAAAATAATTTACTGGGTCAGGGAGTGTGGGGGGGAAGTAATCATATTCTGAACATGATCTGGCAGCAAAGTAAAAGTCTCTCAGAGAAGGCATAAGGCTGTAAGAGTTGCAGCCTTTATTTACCAGGGAATACAATGCTAGCCAATAAACTGGGCTGGCTGAGTTTTGATGCTTGGGGTAAAGATATTTTTCCCACATCTTCCATAGTAGTTACTCTAATTTCCAGTAGAAGAGAACAGAGCTTCTTTCCAGGACAGAGCACCTTAAGCAACACAACAATGAAAACCTGACATAAGCAAGCAGAGATTTTGCAAGGTAACATCTTTATGATACATAGACTTGCAAAGGAGGATCCCTTGGGATCATCTAAGCTTATACGTAGTCATTCTTCTTTTACATACATAATCCTGCTCTGTGTAAATTTAACAGCATCATACGTGAAAACAAGGAAGAGCCATTAGGGTACTACACTAAAGTTGCTAGGGTTTTGGCCATTGCAGTCACAGGAGCCTCAGGAATTGTGCATTTGGTCTTTTATTAAACCAAAAACTAGTCAGTTAATGCATAGCATCATCTGCCTCTGGTTTCCATTCCTAAAACTGCTGGAAGAACAGGAATTATGTACATCAGCCACAAGATTTTTTTTTTTAATGGTACAGTTCAAGAAATGTATTTCTCTCTAAATACTTAGAGAAGAGGCATAACTGAAGGCATCAGTAGGAATATGAAGGCAACATAGCCACAAGAAACAACTTAGCCACTCCATGGTACAGAACATTTGTAGATCAGTATTAAAAACGTATTTAGAAACAAACCCCACATTTTTCAACAAGTGTGTTGCATATTGAACTATTTTACTAGCTAGAGAAAATTAAACTGAAAGCAACTCATGAACATAAGAAGTTAGAACAGATTGAGATTCTTATATTTACAACATAGCAAGCAAGCTGAAATACTCTCATACAATTTAGGAACTAAAAATAAGCATAAACAACATGAGAACACTTAGTTTTTAATGACTGATGTCATATCTATCCACAGCATGACATCCTTATTCATAGCTGCATTTGATTTTTATGGAGGAATAGTTTCCTATAGTACTATAATTATGGAAGGTAAGTCAATTATCTACTATCTTTTTTTTTTAATATTGTCTGCTAGTCTGTTTTAACAGTTTACTATCTTATATTACCTCTTACTCTTCTATTTGTATATTCTTACCTAGGTGATTTAAAGGTCAATGTTTTGTTGGCTAAAACAACTACTTAAAACTCATGTTTATCAGAAAATCTTTTCTCTCTTGTTGGAATTCCATCTCAACTGAGACAAATACGAATTCTACTTCTGATGACTTTTTGACTTAGAAATTTTTCATGGAAGAGAAACTGCAAAATGTTTCAGTTCTAAAATATTATAAATGCACATCTCTTAAGTCTAAGCATTTTGATGTTTTGTAAAACAAAATTGTGGTTTTTTCTTGCCATGAAAGTAACATCTTCTAATGGTGTTAAAAATACTACATCACATAACACTCCGTGCATTCTGAGAAGAGTTCATGTCAGGGTATGTAAAATGTGTGGAGAAAGTGGAATCTTCAGTTCAACTCTTAGAAGAAATATATTTACAACATGTCTTAACATTGCTCAGGATTGACGTGTAATGGAGTTAGGCATTTCAGGACATTCTGACAGATCATTTTGCTTATATGAACCGATCGGCTGAATGAGTTGAAATTAATATTTCATTTTTATTTTTTCAACTGAATATTTTTATAAAAATCAGTGGTTTTCCAGGGAAAACAATAAAGTGTAGACACTGCATTTTTTCAGAATTGTTTTCAATTGTTTTCAAATTCTTCAACCTTCACCCTTAAAATATTTTTTATATGCTTTGTTGGAGAACAATTTTATTGAATTTTCCACTGGTGCTGTTTGAGATTTGGAGTTCTAAGACTAATTTTTCTTCTCAGAGATGCAAATCGAAAAAGTTACTATCCTTCTTTGATGTTGATCAGATTCGTTATGCATGGACAACGAACACCTTCGAAATAACAGTTACTGAAGTATTAAATAGCGGCTTACACACTGATATAAAATTGGTTTTTTTGTTGTTAAAACTCACCTAACAACCTAAGATGCTGCAATATTTATCATCAGAATACAGTTACAACTTCAGAAACCATTTATAGGTATCAGTTTTGCCTCAATGTAAGACCACTTTATTTAAATGAAACCTTTGTTTTCCCTCCTGATGTTTTCAATAAAATAGGTAAATAAAACCTAAATGGAGATATACCATACTGAAAAAATGACTTATATAGAATTTGACCAAATGCACAGTTCTGTAAAAAATATATTAGATCTTCCTAATTCATATCTTACTGAGTATTCACAATTTTCAAGTTTTCAGTTAAGATTTGAGGTTTTAACATTATAGATACCATAACAGAAACCCAGGGATGTATTAGGCTAGGATTTAAACTAGTCATAAACTTTAAATATTCCATTCCATCACATTTTTGGAACATAAAAGCTGTTTTGAAATTTATTTCCTATGAGCTGAAGTTTCAGAGGGCATTAAAATACAACATAGAAAAATGAGAACTCCTCTTACTTTTTTCATTCCTCTAATGGCTTCTCAATCTTCTAAGTCTGGTCATCCTCAAATCAAACAACATGTTTAAAGTTTTCAAGGGACTACTCAGTTAAGCTCAACTTCTGAATGTAACTCTTTAAGGATTTTTATTCCAGACTTTTCTCGCATTTGGAAATGATCTTGCAATTTCCAAAATACTTTTATTTGTAACAAGGTTGTCCTCATTTGTTCTGACACCAATGTTACTGTTAAACAAAGTTCTCACAAATCCAGTTTTCTCATGCCTTTTATATTCATAGAGGGTAATAAGGTATGTCTAAGTCTATTCTCCTAGGCTAAGATGTACTCATGTACAGGTTGTCTGTACTGTGGCACAAAACATGGAGCAAAGGTGACAAAGTTACAACACAACCTGGCAACTTCCTGAACAGTCAGGCTGAATAGGCTAATGCTAGGTAGAGCTCACGATCCCCAACTCCAAAGGCACATTAACACAGGCACCAAATTGTACAGACACAATGAGAATGCATTCAGGCCCTGTCTGGTGTACGTTTGACCAACTGTTGTGCATTTGACACTGCTTCTTTACCCTCCCATTTCTTGCATCTGCACGGATGGCTATTGTACGCGACTGCAATGATGAGGACCTGCCAGTCTGGGCCCTATACAAGGCCTAGTTTGAAAGTCTGAATGCACTGAAAGCACTGTGGTTAATGTCATCTATTAAAGTGGAGCAACGGGAAAGAAAATTTTAGCCAGAAGTTACATAACTTTTAAAATTACATGTTCTTTCAAGAAAATCTGTTTTAGAAACATAGAATCACAGAATGGATTGGGTTGGAAGGGACATTTAGAGGTCATCTAATCCAACCTCCCTGCAGTGAGCAGGGACAACTTCAACTAGATCAGGTTGCACAGAGCCCCATCCAACCTGACCTTGAATGTTTCTGGGGATAGAGCCATCACAACCTCTCTGGGCAACCTGTTCCAGTGTCTTACCACCCTCATTGTAAAAGATTTCTCCATTCTATCCAGTCTAAATCTTCCCTCCTTTAGTTTAAAACCATTACCCCTTGTCCTGTCACAACAGGCCTTGCTAAAGAGATTGCTCCCATCCTTCCTATAGTCCCTTTTTAAGTACTGAAAGGCTGCAATAAGGTCTCCCCGCAGCCTTTTCTTCTCCAGGCTGAACAACCTCAACTCTCTCAACCTGTCCTCGTAAGACAGGTGCTCCAGCGCTCAGATCATTTTTGTGGCCCTGCTCTGGACCCGCTCCAACAGTTCCATGTCTTTCTTGTGTTGAGGGCTCCAGACATTTTACCAGTGTCCACTTCCTGATTTGGTGCATGGTCATAAAAAAGTAGTTTTCTTAAAGATATGTCCTTGGCAATGTACTGGGCTTCGCAGGATTTCATAGTATGAGAAATAAATTGATTAAGGATTTCACTTAAAGGAAAGAAAAATGAACATTAAGTCTTGCTAACTGCTATTGGAAAATGTTTCTTAGATATTTAAATATGTCTTTTCAAAATATGTAAACCCTAGACCTTGTAAAAAACTCTACATTTATTATTTTAAAAAGAAAACTATTTGCCTTATCAAATATACATATGGAATGTGTTCTCTTTTACAAAATTTTTATTTTCCAATGAAAAACAAAATATCCAACTATTTTTCATCCTTCCCTCCATCTTATCCACAACCAAATATTTCAAATGCACTTTCTGTGATTCCTATTGCTGAAGATTTAAACTCCAGATGCTTTTCTCATTTACAGGCATGGTTACCTAACTGTATAATTTCTCGTAAAATGCAGCATTACCTAAGCCTCTTGATCAGAGGAAACCTCATATTGTAGGAGAGCTGCAAAACTGATGTACCTTGTAAAGATGTGACCAAGCTAAGCAAGCCAGGCCATAAAGAATAGGGGTATGAAATCTTCAGATTACAATCTTAAGGAGTTATTTTATCTAAATTCCAGAGTTGAAACATTTTTCTATATATGCATTTTTAGCAACTCTGCCATTCATTGCTGTTTCAAAAAATATATACACGACTAATAGTTAAAGTAGATGTAGTAAGAAGCATTAGAATGATTTAGAACAATTTGCATTAAAAAAATATTATGTGCTTACTAATGTTAGAAAATGATCATGTGAAGAGTAACAAGTGGTGGTGGATTTCAAAGTTCTTAAAGGGTTTCTAAAAATTATTGTCTCAAAACTATAAACTGAGGTGTCATAAACAGATGATTTGGGGGTTGTAATACAAATGTAATACAGCTAAAAAAAGAGTAGGGCAAATAAACATACTCACTAGCATTCATTGTCTAGTGCAATGGCTGATTTTACAGAGAAGGAATTCCCATGTCTGGAACTAAAAATAAATCAGTGTCTGAAAAAAAATAACAAACCAAACAAACAACATTTTTCAGTGTCTTCAGGGATTTTTCTGGAAGTATCTGCCACACAAATACAGCTCTAAATATCTTTGTTGCAAGGAAAGTGACCTGCAAACAGTTCTATTTATATTTCACCTCAAGGTAAAAGTTTATGGCATAAAATTTGTTTAGAAGTAAAAGTTTGTATGCTCTCTAGTTAATGACAAAAGTAACTTCTAATAAGAAGAAGGAGGTGAGGGACTGAAATATACATTTTTTTTAGTCTAAATGTACAAAAATTTATAAACATGCAATCCAGCTGTCCAGTTTGGTCTTACTATCTTAACGCATGGACAAAAATTATCAATAAGTGCCTAAAGTCTGCTAAAGGGTACAGAGGAAGAAGATAAGTTTCTGCATTGTGTAAATGCTGGTGCTACTGAGCTAGCTGTAGTGCTGTAGCATGAGGCATACTGGAAGAGATAGTCCATGAAAACAAAAAAACCAAACTTTAGATTGCTTCTTATAAGGCTGTCACACCTCTATTAAAATTTAACCTCTCTTGCATCTGATTTTTATACCTTATGAAGTCCAACACTGATCACAGTCATTAAAGCAGGGAAAAAATAGAAATGGGGAATAACAGGGAATACTTCAAAGCCTGTTGCTTTACCATATATTTGGAATGAATTTCAGATGCATGTTTTAAGTTGCCTAACAGTGGAGTGAGATGGTACAAAGTCCCCAGAAATCTTTCCCTCTCCCCCTTTATTTGTTAGGGTCTTTAATGCAAATAAATACAATACTTTCATTCTACTGCAAAGAGTCTTCATTTAATAGTGATTCACATTATGAAATTATTTAAAAATTTTGCAATGACTGGGAATGGTGAGGGTGCTCAGTGACAGTCTAAGAGCAAGCAGTCAGATGTTGCAGGCAGCATGCTTTCTTCTATGGCCTCATAACTCTTTGTCTCCTACCTCCAAGCTATGTATGTTACAGGCACTGAGAAATTTCCTTTCTTGTGCTTCACTGGTGAATCAAAATTGTTTTTATCTGCAGTTGTAAGATTTGTGGGGCTGCATACTGATGTGGGAATTAGAGATGGACATAAATTTTAAATCCTTGAGTACCCGAGAGCACCTAACGGGAGCAGAGCAATGTATAACATAAGAAAAACATGCTGAAAGAGCTCATATGAAAGAGTACAGGCAACAGGCTAATTTCAGATATCAAAGACTATATAGACAACATAACACACTGCCAATTTGCCACAAACATAAGCCCACATGGAGTGGGGACTGAAGATGCAGAGACTGAAAAACAATTGCATATTGAGTAGCAGTGTGTGAAATAGTTTGTACACTGTGAAATAAACCCCGTTTTTTTTTCTTTTCAACTGCCAAGGGAAAAAAAATCCTATTTTTTTGGCCAGAACATTTTCACACTGACCCATACATACTTCTATAAACCCCAAGAACTGATTTTCCTCCTTCTCAATTAAACAAGTAATTTAGCAGCTCAGCCATTTCTCTGCAAAAAGAATTTTCCCACTCCATATCCTTGCAGGGGCTTTGAATATAGTACCTTTGTGGCTGCCATTAAAAAGTCAGCATAAACCCCCAGCAGGTGCTGAGCATATATCCGTCAAAAATTCAGAAAGTGTGATACAAAGAGTTCATAAAAATATTTTTTTGAGGTATGCTTAAAAAATGATTTTTTAAAGGTCAGTTGATATATTTTTTAGTTCAGTTACTGGCCCATATTAATATTTTACAATAATAATATTTTATGATGAATGTCAGAATATATGTTTTGTGGTTATATGTTTTTCTACCTATATTTCTGTTTTAATAATGAAGTAGATATTCTTGATAATGCTTCATTTCTTCCTTTGTCATATTATAGTTTCACTTTTCTCTCTCTCTTTCTGTCTGTGCTATGGAGAACAATGGTTGAAGTATAAATATGGGGAGGCCTGGCATATTGATTATATCACACTGCCACAAACCCGCCAAGGCAAGAGCCATGTGCTTACAATGGTGGAAGCAACCACCGGATGGCTGGAAACATATCCCGTGCCCCATGCCACCGCCCGGAACACTATCCTGGGCCTTGAAAAACAAGTCTTATGGCGACATGGCACCCCAGAAAGAATTGAGTCAGACAATGGGACTCATTTCCGAAACAACTTCATAGACAGCTGGGCCAAAGAGCACGGCATTGAGTGGGTGTATCACATCCCCTATCATGCACCAGCCTCTGGGAAAATTGAACGATACAATGGACTGTTAAAGACTACACTGAGAGCAATGGGGGGTGGGACATTCAAACACTGGGATACACATTTAGCAAAAACCACCTGGTTAGTCAATACCAGGGGCTCTGCCAATCGAGCTGGCCCTGCCCAATCAGAACTCTTACGTACTGTGGAAGGGGATAAAGTCCCTGTAGTGCATGTAAAAAATATGCTGGGGAAAACTGTCTGGNATAATACTGTATGTGATCACTTAGTATGAAAATAATGTTGGTAACATACTAATGTTTTAGTTGTTGCTAGGTAGTGCTTATACTAGTCAAGGACTTTTGCAGCTTCCCATGCTCTGCCAGGTCCACAAGAAGCTGGGAGGAGAGGGGGCACATCCAAGAGACCTGATCCAAACTGGCCAAAGGGATATTCCTTATCATGTAGTGTCATGCCCAGTATATTAACTGGGGGGAGTTGGCCGGGGGAAGCAGCGATTGCAGCTTGGGGACTGGCAGTGTCGGTCAGCGGGTGGTGAGCGGTTGCAACACTTGTGGGTTGATTTATTTTTTTCTCCCTCTTCTTCCAGGTTTCATTTCTCTCTCTTCTTATTTTCCTTTTTATTATATTATCGTTATTATCACTATTACTATCATAAACATTATCATCAGCATTATTATTATCATTACCAGTATTACTGTTACTAATTTATTTTAATTATTAAACTGTTTCAACCCACAAGTTTTCTTGCTTTTGCTCTTCTGATTCTCTCCCCCATCCCACTAGGGTGGGGGGAGTGAGCAAATGGGTGACAATCTCATATAAATTTTGTCAATTATCCCAGCTATTTTTGCTTGCAAAAAAGATACACCAATATCAATTTAGCATAACAGGATTTTTGTATGTTCTGAATATAGATTGATCTTTAGTGGATGATAAATTAAGTTCATATGATGAATCACAGAAAAAAAAGACTTAAATGTTTTAAATATTTGATTTTTTTTTAAATACCCTCAAACTGTGCTCAATATGAAACACAACAGCTTTCTCTGCCTTCCATATGCTATTAACTTTATATACATATGTGGGCATATGTATAATTTTACAGATTTCCACAGGAGATTTGGGGAACAGCTCAAGGTGACAGCAACACTGTTATATAATTTCCATGATAAAACTCTAAACCAAAAAAAAAAAGCAACTCCTAACGTTTTATCACAAAAAAAATAACTACAAAGAAATTGCTTTTTTTGTGCATGTTTAACCTGAAGTGTTAGACTTACAAACATAAAGACACAGAACTTTTCTTATGAAACCACCAAGCCATTTAAGAACAATAGTATGTCTCAGGAAACATACAACACAACCCTTTCTCAGGTACAGCTCTCCTTCCTCTCTTTTCTTCTTTCCCACAAACTGGCTGAGTCAACTACCAAAAAAGGGTGAGGAGAAATGAATCATAAAATGGTTTGGGTTAGAAGGGACCTTTAAAGATCATCAAGTCCAACTCCACTACCATGGACAGTTTATAGCCATTATTGCTCCAGTTGTGCATTTCATCCCACCACGTTTCAGCAATAACAATCAGATGACAGCTTTCTAGCTGCATAAGAACTTCCAGCTCCTCCTGCTTATTACCCATGCTACAGGCATCAGTATAAAGGCACTTCAGCTGGGCTATCAACTGTGTCACCTTTTTAGAGGAACATGACTGAATTGCTTTGAGGCATTTCACTGGTGTTTCCCTGTTGATTCCTAATACATCTTCTCAAAAAATCTTGACATACAAGGTGTTAATAGGCATTGAGTCCTTACGAAAGAAGTAAAGAATCTCACCAGTGTTGGAGAAGGTTTGGCTTTTAAGGCTTTATATAATGAGGACTCTATGTATTACTAGTAGCTCAAACAAGTGTAAAATGATTTTGAAAAGGTAAAAACCCGTACAATTTTTGGCTAGGTAAATCTTAAATATAAATAAATAAACATACAATTTATAGTGACTCCAAGTCTTTGCATTTCCTTGGAACTGGAAAGCAAAAGCAGCAATTTTAAAAATAATAATAATAATTAAAAAACCCAAGATTTTTTGGATCATGTGGCTTAAGCTTAAAAGAGAAAGATCAATTTGAAATGTTCAAATGCTTATTCATCCTCCTTATGAAAAATACAAAAGGAATGAAGGACATTTACATGAATTATAGTAATTCCACTGCAAAGTTTTATATAACACTGGAATTAATCACATTGTCTAAGCTGACTTATTCTAGAAATTTTGAAATGTATGGCTCTGTAAATATGATTTCTTTTAAATACAACTTTTGACAGGAAAAATATTTACTTTGCTTTTTTTGTAAAAGCAGCAGAAGAAAAAAGATTATCAATTAAATATACATAAGCACTAACACAAACTTTCTCCCAGCATGTTCTGTTAGCAATTTTTTGATGTCCTATTGAAAGAACATTTGACCCAGACTTGAACTCATATCTATTGAAAGTGATGATATATTGCAATAATCTGGAAGCATGCTGTGGAAAAACTCAAAAGCAGAAGGAGAAAGCTGGCCCCATTTTTTAACTTGCTGTGAAGACAGAACTAAGGAAGGATTTTTCTTCTAAAGTGTAGGGGAAGAAAAAGAATTTTTGAAAGCTTAAAAATGAAGCAAAATTTGAACTCTTACTTCCCAACTTGAAAAAGATTCAGAAAAGACCTGTGAAGGTTCAAAACCTATATCCTAAGGCAAGTTTCTCTTAAAATATTTGTCAGCTACAACAGAAGAATAATTTTAATTAAAAAAAATGAAGTTGGGTGAACCAGAGAGTTTTAGGTATGTGAGGATGTTCATCACACATTAGTCAGTTGCTATATTAGCACCTTAGAATTCAATCCTTCCTTCCAGAGTGTCCCATTTATTTTCAGGTTTTAAGATAATCATAAGAAGAGCATCCACCTGTTAAAAGATAAAGAAATATATTAAAATATCTGGGTAGAAATGTCTAGTGTTTCTGTTTCCCTCATATATCCAGCCCTTTGGTAGGCAGACAATAAAACTGGGTTAAAAAGAAAGGGAAGCTAGAGGGCTTCATAAATGGGCTAGAAAATGGAAGGTCTAATATAGGAGAAAAAAAGGAAAAATCAGCTAATAATTAATAATACGAAGAATAATCATCATCTAGAGTACTTTGTAGAAAAATGAAAAGGGAGGGAAGAAGAAAAAAACTTTTAAAAAAATAGGAGGTTGGATGAAAACCCAAAAAAACCTAGTCCTAGAAAATGGGAAGAAGAGACCAAAGAAAACTGACTGTTCCCTGAAATTATTAAAATTAGTAAGTTCTTAATATGAGCAACTGAGAGACCTTAGGCAATTAGCATAAAGTTATATCTCTCAGGATTTCATACATATGGCTGTCAAACTGTTTTAGCCATGGAAAGTCTAACACTGTGCATAGAAAGTAGTACAAAACTATCACTTGATGTCAGCTGCAGATTTTATGAAACTACTTTGTTCTCAGTAGTGATGCACACAGTGCACTCTACAGCACTCAGGTGCTACCTACTAAATCGCTAATACTGACTCACCCAATGACTCCTCTAATACAAAAGTAATTGAGGTTTTTGAGGAAGGTCGATGAATGAGCACACTAAAATTTAGGGGATCTGGTTCAACTTTAGGAATGATCTCGTGCAAAGGCAGTTAACCACTTCTGCTTTAACTACTTCCTTTAACTCTAAGCAGGCACGATATTTTCTTTCCTTTAGCACTTTAAAACCAAAGACT
This sequence comes from Sula dactylatra, assembly GCA_013389905.1. Lineage (NCBI taxonomy): Eukaryota > Metazoa > Chordata > Aves > Suliformes > Sulidae > Sula > Sula dactylatra. Next base: position 21,800 of record WEKW01020617.1, read on the forward strand.
AAGTACAGCTATTGTCATATGCCTATGTGCAGCTAGCAATATGCATAAAGTGTTCACTTATCTCTGAATTTCATCAGTGTCAGTATAGGAAGAACTATTTTGTTTTGAATATTTACCATTATTTTTAAAAAATAACACAAAAAAGAAATAGAAGTTCTTGCACTGCTTTTTCTCATTTCATGAAATTGTGACGTTACACAGCAACATCATTTATCCTCCATAATACTATTAGCCTTGTCTAGCTAAACATGCAAATAAATATGCAACCCAGCAGGATCCAGATAAGCTAAGGAAACAAAGAATGAACAAACCAAATCCATCAGAGCCATTTCTATAATACATTTAGTAACTCCAGTTATTTCAATCTTCCCATACAGGAGAAAAATAGGACCCAACAACAGTTTCAGGGATCACTTTTCCTTGAAAATATGTTAATCGTGTGGCTGTTGCAATCTTCTGCAGTCAAAAAAAATTTGATCAGAGTATCAGAAAGTTAATTTACATATTGTACACTCTGTAAAGGCACTCCCTATGAAGATAGCAAGGATATATCCTGGGGAAAATTTTAATTTAAAGTCAAATTATGGCAAACAGACAGCAGGATACACTTATTCAGTACAAACAAAAACACCTATTTGACAAAAAAAAATCAGATAAAAGCATTTCAGCCTCCAACCTGTCACTCATACAGGCTTTTACTACTGCAATTAATGGTAAAACAGTTTGATTTGCTTGATCATAATGCACAATATATTTTAGCTAAATATATGGCCAAGTAGATGGCTGGAGCATAGGTCAGGTAAGGCCTTCTGGACAAGGAAGTGATTTGTCTTTGAGAACAGAACATGGAAAACTATGTGCAATGCAGATAGGGTTAAAGAGTTTGAAGGAGGAATCGCTAGAAGGGCACAAGCATCAAGTGTACACACTGAGACATTTCCAAGGCACTAGATCATAGCATGGAGACAACTCAAAGATTGAAACTCTGGAGGGACCGGAAAGGCAGGTCATGAAGCTTCAGAAGTTAGCACTTCATCTTCTTACTGTAGCAGTGAATGCGAGCATAGGATGGTAGCAGAGGCCTTGAGAGTACAGGCACAAGAGGACACCAGAGGCCCATCTGGTATAAACACAAAATATGACAGAGACTATCTTCCTAACCTTCAGAGCCAGATAAGGTTGGTTTCAGGACATAACAGAACATAACAGTATATGCAAAACAACTCAAATATCAGGGAATAAGCAAGAAGGTATAAAACACTGTTGCAGCATCTCCAAAATGTAAACAAATGTCATGGTTTAGCCCGTCAGCAGCTAAGCACAACACAGCTTCTGGCTCACCCCCCCCAACCCAGTGGGATTGGGGAGAGAATCGGAAGGGCCAAAGTAAGAAAACTCGTGGGTTGAGACAAGAACAGTTTAGTAATTAAAATAAAACAGCAATAATAATAATAATAATAATAATAATAATAATAATATAATGAAAAGGAAAATAATGGAGAGAGAGGTGAAACCTTGGAAGAAAGAAAAAAAAAACCAAACAACAAGTGCTGCAACCTCTTACCACGCACTGACTGACAACGCTGCCAGTCCCCGAGCTGCGATCACTGCCTCTCCCGGCCAGCTCCCCCCAGTTAATATACTGGGCATGACGTCACATGATATGGAATATCCCTTTGGCCAGTTTGGATCAGCTCTCTTGGCTGTGCCCCCTCCCCTCCAAGCTTCTTGTGCACCTGGCAGAGCATGGGAAGCTGGAAAAGTCCTTGGTAGTGTAAGCACTACCTAGCAACAACTAAAACATCAGTGTGTTATCAACATTATTTTCATACTAAGACCAAAACGCAGCACTATACCAGCTAGAGTGAAGAAAATTAACTATCCCAGCTAAAACCATGACAACAAATTAAGACCATGAAGTGGAATTTCTCCTAATTTTAATGAGGCCATGCTTCACCAAGACCACCGCATATCTGCAGTAAGTCCTCCCTCAGAGTACCAGTTGTTGATTCATCATTGACCACATTTTGCTATCAGAACAGAGGAATCATATGTAAAGTATTATTTCTTATGATATTGATAGCTTAAAGAAATCAGAATTTTAAAAAGCAGCTCGTGTGCATGTGCTTTTTGCTCCAATCTTCTCATACACTAAGATGGTTAATACAGCAGCCCAAAGTCAGAATAAAGTTGGATTGCCTACAGCAATAATTGGAACAGTGGAGGAAATTAGATGAAAATCAGATCTGTTAACCTCATGGCCTTCAGTCACAATAAAATATTTTACTTTCACTTTTTCTGGGATAAGAAAGACTGATAACAGTCCACACTTGTCACTGCTTTGGCATTGCACTTCTGAAATTCTCCAGTTTTGTCACTTTTGGTAATGGAGAAATTAGTCCAGCCTCTGAGTCCAGTTTAACCTGTCTGGTAACTGTACACCTCATCAGGGCAAGAAAGCCCATATTTCAAAGTAGGGGTTGGTCACTAAAGAGAGCAAAGCCTTCTCATCTTTTTTCTGTATGGCTTATACTTTGAGAGATGTTGGGGGTTTTTTTTCTTTTTTTTTTTTTTTTTCTTATTAAACTGTCTTTATNCCTGTAATGTTGTGGATTTCCAGTTAGGCAGAACAATGGACCTGATATGACAACCAAGACAGTCCTACAGGAGATAATATAAACCCAAGACAATTCTTTATTGTCAAAGATGAGTTCAAATCTTTGCAAATTAAGCAGGGAAAGCAGAAATGAGTGCTCTTTCTCTCTGTTGTTCAAGTACTACTTTCTCACTCAAGCTGGATACCAAACTGGACTTACTAAGGCAAATGCAGTCTTTATTTCCTTCCTGTTCCAGACTAGGAAGGCTCCCTAAAGAGAGTATGGTGACATTTAAACTAAAAAGCTTAAGAAAACCTCATCTCAACATAGATAGCATTATTTTATCCACAGGAAAAATTCAAATGACCTATTCTTTTTGTAGACTTGGCAGGGGGAAGAGAGAGAAAGTCCTTAATAAGGCATCTCTGAGATATGATCATAACATACCCAAACAACATGCCAAATTTAAGAACTAAGAGAAAACAGTATTTCCTTTTCCTTTCTATTTTGTCTCATGGACTTTATATCTCCAGGGAAATAGCTTAACATTATTTAAGGAAAACTGTTTTCTTTTTCCTCTTTTTTAAAATTTTAATTATTCATAAAAACAGCAACAGATGAAAAACTCGATAGTTGTTATAGTCCATAAAGATCATTGTGCAAATTAACCTAAGAAGATTAAAGTCCCTGAGCTTATATTATCCAGGCTGAAGATGCATTACTGCTATTTTTGATTTTAAGAAATTATAAACAAAAAGGAAGACAATCTGTTTTCCAAGCTGTTTAGGGCTCCCTCTCTCTCTCAGCAAGGAGTTGACTGAAAAGGCAAAGATTCTCCCCTTCTCTTCACTGTTTATAATGAATAAACAGGAGGGGATCTAGATTTAATCCCATACCAATCTCATTGTTTTAAAGTAGAGGAAGGGTATTTATGGTTCCAGTTTCTTGAGGATGTTTCAAAATATATCAGCATTATTTGAAAATTGCTGCAATAATTTCCTGTGGAAAGCAGATTGTCTAGCACAGGATTATCCAGACAAAATAAATGCAAGCATAATTCTGCACCCTTGCAGAAATGTCATACATCAGCATATGAACTTACAATCCTCTGTTATTTTTATTCTACCTTTAGTAAAAGCAATTATTACAAAAATCAGACAAAAGGAAGGAATGTTTCAAGTTCTTGAAAATAATACTCCGTTTTAAATTTTTCTTTCACTTAGTTCAACACAGTTCTCTTGATCTTGTGGTCTTGCTTTACAGAACAGGTTCACCTCTTGGAGTCTTTGCCTTCCTTTTTGAAACTAACATATTAAGATGTAGGAGAATACTTTCATAACTTCTGTTATAGCCTGTAGGACTTACCTGCAACCTGAGACAGAACTCACTATGTTTATGAATGCAATTTATTTTCTTGTTTGAAAGGGTAAGGGAACTTTCTACTGATAAAAAATACATTTCAATTCTCGGGATTGCTTTTGTCAGCAAAACCAACAACTGAAATAAAGAAAAAAGAAAACTTTTTTAAAAATAAATACACTGAAATCCTTCTGTTTATTTCATCTAGATATATTCAAAGATACTGGAAACAGAATTAAGTAAATGAGCCTCAGGTCACAGTAAACCAATCCAAATCCATTAAGTGTGACTTTAATCCCATTGCATAACATTTCACAGAATGACAAGTATCTTCTTGCTTTCTTAATCTGTTCTGCAGAACAGAGGTAACCGTTCTTACTTCATCCTACCTGGATATTGGGTTCATTTGCTTTTCAGATCATTTCTTGAAGAATAACATGCTGCCAGCACAGCAGTGTAGAAAAAAAAAAAAATTAAAATGAAAGCTGTGGTCATGTAACTGAATTATGGATACTAAGGCCCTCAGAAGCTTTTTATTTCAAATTATTTCTGTTTCATCACTGAGAAGCAGAAATTATTCATTTTAGACTAATTTTTCATTTCCTCATTTGCAGAAATATTGCAGGTATGGAGCTCAGACACAGAAATAGCTCATCAGATTTGATCTGGTGATAGATTATTTATGAAAAAATTGTCGGGCAGGAGCATAGATACCAGGAGAAATATGAATAGCTCTTTTGTCACCTTTTTACAGGTTATCCCT
>WEKW01020618.1:1923-14624 GCA_013389905.1 Sula dactylatra
ACATGGGCTTAACTTTAAGTATGTGCTTACATCCCATTGAAATCACATGATTAAGTGCTTTGGCGAATGTAAATTTTTCACAACTCATGGAGATAGTATTTTGCAAGACCAGAAAATGTAATTTAATAGTAAATTACAGGTAGGTACTTACTGTCCCCATAGAATTCCTCCTTTGTAGACATACCTTTACACCGTAGCTGGTTTTTAATGACCAAGTCTTATATTCTTCATGTACCCATGGATATCAGGTCTTTCCTCATCTGTTTTGCTGTTTCAAAGCTGGACATTTTGTTTGTTTGTTTTTAAAAGAAAACTTTTCCTGAAGCCACGAAATTACTAGATCATTTGGGGAATGAACCCATTTTTATTTGGGAACTCAGTTGTGGACTTCGGCTCTGGACTTTGAATACTGAATTCCAGAACTTTTGACCTGACAAAATAACCAAAATTTTTGGACTTAGATTCTTCACAGGGAACAACTAACATAAACCTCTTTATGTGTCAGTACAGCCATAGAGCTTTCATGTTATTCTAAGTATCAGCTGTCTAGTGATAAAGCCTCACTTCTTAATTGAAAACTAATATTTTCAGTACAATGTTTCCGCTATTTTCAGTCTTGAAGTTTTATGTTTCTTTCTTTTGCTAATCCACATTTTCTCCCTGGCAATATCTCTGTCTTCTACTGTACTTCAAATAATTTGGCAACTAAATGAGTGTTTGAAGCTGATTCAATTACATTAGCATGAGATGCCAATTAGATATTTGTAGAAAAATTTTGCTGAATGTTATTTCTTGAAGAGCTGAACAAGGCACAATGACCCACAGTTATGCAATTCCAGCCAGACTAAAAATAGTGTAAACTGAATCTCTTTCTGCATGTAGTCACTCCATACAAAGAATAAACAGTGGATCCACTTTAATTCAAATAGACTCTTGTTTTAATCATTAAAGAAGATAAAACTCCCGAGAAATGTCCTTGTTTAGTTGTATTTTGCCTTTGTTTTTATATGAAGCCTTGGCAGATTAACCAATTTTAGAGATGAAAATTGGGTAACTTAGAGCAAAGGACTGGAAGCTTCTAGCTAGGCTATTAACTCACAAATAATATATCAAAAACCACGTTTATTCAAGTTAGACAGAGATAATGAGCCAGCACAGCTCTCATGAAGGCCAAGATGACAGATTTCTTAGTTTATTTCTGGTTTTTATGCAAAGAGTTTCAAGAATGGGATTGAAAGTTAGGTCTAACATCCATTCAGGCTGTCAAATGATAATGCTCCGATTCAAATAATGGGTTTTCTCCTAGTAATTCCCACTGAATCCCACTCTACAACCCCGAGGGCTACAGAGCAGTTCTACAATATTCAGCTCTTATTTAGGAGGCTGGTTATGAATTTCGAAGCCTGTCTGTGGGCGCATATTTATGAAATCTTTTACCCCGAGCAATCATGATACTGTTATTGAAGTAAGTCAGGGCAGCCTCTCTGTAGTTTCAATATATTGATATAGTTGAAGTTGAAATATTGATAAGGCTCTTAAAGGTGCTTGGGGTCGTATTAAAATTAATGAATTGGAAAGCATTTTGGCGACTAGTGTGAAACCTGTGGAAGAAGTTGAAGACTTTTATGTCCTGTATTAGGTATTGCTGCTACTGTTATTCTTTGGCCATGGAAAGTTTGTCTTTGGAATTTTGCACTGAAAGAATGAAGACATTTGCACAAAGGTACAGAACAGAGCAAGGCATGGTTACATAAATAGCGATGGCTTTTGGGGGTCCTTTGCTCTATTGCAGCTATGGCGGTTGAAGTAGGAGTTTCTCATCTATGATCTTTTGGCAATATCCTGCAAAGAGCCATACTATTGTATTGCACAGTCTGTTACTATGGAAACAAAAATATTTTTAGTAGTGCCTTTCAGCTGAAAATCTCAGTGTTTCTAACGAACACTGACTGAGCCTCACAGCACCTGTGGGGCAGGTCAGGGCTCCACCAGTGGGAGCGATAAGATAGCGAGAGCTAAATGACTTCTCTATATTCACAGATAACACTCCCCTCAGAGTGGAGTCCCTATCTCTTGGCCTCATCCCTTCCTGTAACTGCCCTTGTGGAGCACCTTTTCCCCATGAATGTGAGCTAATGTGCAATTCAGTAGAAGATTTCATGAGCTAAAAAGATAAGGTGGATTTTAGTAATAATGCCTTCTGTTGCTAATCAATTTTTTTTTTTATTAAGAGTAATAATAACTAAGTTAAATGTTTGGGGTTTTTTGTCTGCAATGACTGTTCATTTCTGTTTACAGAAATGTGAAAACAGAGGATGTCTTCTAATGAGAAAAAAGAAATCATTTAAGGCGTTAGTTGATTAGTCTACTCTCCTTTTACCCTTTTCTTAATCAGAGTAACTTCATCTTTGTTGATAGTCTCTTTTTTCCGTGCTAGTTCTAGTTCCAATCCAATCTTTGTAAGAGGTGCTTGCACAAAACCCTGTTTCGTCTGGTTCTTTGTTCCCTGTATGCAATGCCTGGTGGTTTTGGTACAGCTAGGATTCGTCACAAGACGTATGCCAGTACAATCGCTGTCAATGTGCAATTTCATCACCAGTAGATCATACAGACCAACCTATCTTCTTATTTGAGAACAGCCTATCCAAAGCAAGGCTTACATGATATATGGCTGAGAATCCTATGCTGATTCTATCTTTTTTTTATTGCTGGGGAGTGCACTTAATTTTTAAACTGAACTCCTGCAGTACTACCTTAATTCCTCTTTCCAAAAAGAGCTGCCTGAATTTTCTCAAAACGGGGAATAACTGGACTATAGTAAGTCATTTTATACCCTTATAAAAATGACTCCTGAAAACACCCGCAAAACTCCGACTACGTTGGCTGTTCAAGGGGTGAAATGAATCCAAAACATAGCAAAAAGCAGTTACAAAACAGCATTTTGGCTAGCATCCAAGAAATCTGTTAGCTATTCTGTAGTGATATGGCTATCCTCCCAGCACTGACTTAAAAAAAGAAAATTGAGAAGATACGAAGGACTGGGAAAGTGATAATTTTACCTGGAATGTCATGGCCAAATTCTGAGGACAGCATGTAAATGTCTGTGGAGGGAGAAAAAAGACCTCGCTTCAAAATGACCTCATCCAGAAGAAATCTGACTGCCATATGTTCGTTTGGCCTGCATTTGATACCATAAAGATTCTAAGATACATGCAAGGAGGAGAGGGGGGTGGTTTCTCTTTTTGAGAGGAAGAAAAATATAATGAAGTAGCTGTAAATCTGCATCTTGATTTGTTCACACTAATTTTTAATCTGCTCCAGAGGCTTGCTGAGATGCAAAACACAACAATTTCAACCAGAAAAATGGACTTATCCTATAGCAACAGTTTACTGTTCTTCCTTTGCCACCCAGAGACCGTCTAATATGTAGCGAGCAAAGACCAAGGCACATTTGCCCTTCTATAAACCTGGAAAGCGGAGGCAAAACAAATTAATGATCCCACAGTATTGGGAGGTTTGGTAATAGTTTTTCCACCAATTTTGCGGTCACCCTTAATGAGTTATAGGAATATAATTTGTGATGTGATTTGAGTTTAAAATCCAACTACTATGAAAACAATGATAAGTGGAATGCAAATTCAGTTCCAAAATATTTCTCTATGTGGGAGAGGCCTCTGTTCCCATACCCTTTTTAAAATGAACTGGCGTATTCAGAAGCAGTGCTGCTGAGGGGCTTCCACCCAAAACACATCAACACTTAATTAAATTATGGTGCTATCTGAGAAGAGAGGTGCAGCAATTTCAGTGGCTGGCAGCTGAATTCACACACATTGATTTCTATTAGCTGAGGCCCTGGTTTCAGGATGCCCAGAGTTTGGCAGCAATTGGACTTCATGGCACCGTGCCCTCGGCACTGTAGCTCACTACTCCTAACTTGTGCCGACACAATCTAATTTGTCTGCAGGCTCTCTTTGTGATATAGATGGGCTGATGCGAGTTAAAATCTGTATTTTCTTTCTTCAAAAACTTCTCTAAGACAATTCACAGTGCAACTTTTCAAATAGTCCCAGAAAAGGTGCCCTGGGACCTGAAGTCAAAAACAAGTGCCAGGAGGAAAGCTGGGAATTGCAGCCAAACCCTTTGCAATGTGAAAATTCAGCCTAGGGCTACGTATGCTGGTTTACTCTGTAAATGGGGTTATGCTCGAAGCTATCTGCCAGTTCTTCAGGGGAGTTTTTATACCACGTTCTATCACTGAACTTAGCTGTCATTGTTCCTTTAAAAAGAAAAAAACAACCAAAAAAAAAAAAAAAAACCACAAAAAAAACACCAATCTCTATTTTATCTTAGGATGTGCCAAGGCTTGTCTTAGTGTAGTAACTGAATATTTTCTTTGAATTTACTGCTTCATTTCCAGTGCTCCTTGTCGGTAGGTACTAGAATGATGATAAAATCTTGGGTTTTTTCCCCAAGTTTGCAGGTTAGGTTGGAGGGGTTGTAAGTGGAGATGAAATAATTCAAGGTTTTCAACTTCACGTGGTCAAAGGTAACTCACAAATGAAATCCACAATTGTCTCCAGTTTAGACTTCTGGGCAGGTGATGTTGGACATTATCATCTGATACCGTACCTCCAGCACTGAAGCTAGTCTGGACCGCAGGAAAATTTAGAGCAATATCAGATCCCAGCAGAATTCCTCTTGACATAAGCAGCCTTTTCAGGATGCTCCAACAGCCAGGGGTTGTGGGTTTATAAAACTGCAATGAGCTACTGTCCTACGATATGAAAGGCAATAAGGAGAGACAGTCGTTTTGTTGTACCGCGTTTATGCCATCCTAGCTGGGGGCAGCTTCGGAGCCTGTTAATAAATTGTATTTTCATATTTTACCTTTTTTAAAGCAGAACAGGGCAGTAAGAGGACAAATTACCTCTTCATGTGCACAGTGATAATTTTAAAAAAGGGGTTACACAAGTGTTTGGGAAGTTACTGAAAGGTTTTCCTGTAAAGTGAGAGAAATGTCAGGGTATTTGCTACACGGACTGCAAAGGACTGGTGGAAAAAGGACCTCTGTTGTGGTAGTCTTGGAACAGGTCATCACAATAATACTGCAAAGTAAATCCAGTAGGTTAGGCCTAATGGCCTTTCTTATAGGATGGCAGATGAAATGCACCTGGAAGAAGAGATGTATTTATCCTAACACGATCCAGGAGCTCTGGGGCTGGAACAAGACATGGGCTACCTGGATCGCATTCCCTCCTCTGCAGGACTAGTCAAGCCCCTGTGTAATTTAAGGGCAAGTGATAAAAGGAAAGTGAGCGCAGGAACAGGGAAGGGTCTTTTGCCCTCACCACAAAGCCAATCATTTTCTCCAGATCCTTTCTGCATGCCTGAGTCTGTCTGCTTTGCAAAGCAGTAAGGCATCTCAGTGACCTGAACTTAAATAAGGTCTGGGAGCTGCAAAGCTAGGTAACAGTACTTGAGCTTAAAGCTTCTTTATCTTTTTTCTTTCTTATCCCTCCCCTCTTCATGTTAATGTCTATGTATTCTCATTTGGAAAAGGTGTTGGTCTTTATTTTTTTAACAGCTGTGGTTTTTCATTGCAAAAATTAATTCATAACATGGAGTTTTCTGCATCTTTTTTGAAAGTTGTTTTAGAATAGGAACGATGCAATGAAAACCTAATTCATTAATTCTAAAAATAATAGCATCTTAGATTTTTTTTTTTAAATAGGATTTCTACATTCATTTTTTCCTCAGAGAGTAAAAAATATTCAAAATTCTTGTCATTTCTTGTATTTGTTGCATAAAAGATTCCTCTGAAACACTGTATGGATTTGGGTAAGCAACCGCATCTGCCCTTTGGGTTTTCTTCTTGCTGTCAATTCTCTTCTCAGTCCTAGTAAAAAATACCACTATGTTTCCTTAGCAATTGCAAATCACATTAATTGCAGATCATGTTAAAGCGGTGTAGCAATACAGAATCTGCACGTGTGTTCTCACCCCGGCGCTGTCTCAGCCACATTTACCAGGTGGTCTGGAATGAAAGAAATCCAGGGAGGAGCTCCTCAAATGCTGCTTTGCAAAGTGAGCCAGACCCTTCACATATTCAGTTTAATAAGGTTTTGCGTAACAGAATACGTGTGGCATTCACCTCCGTACTTTGTGAGCGTCATATATTTAATAGTTTCTCTTCCAAATTGTCATCTGTTCATGTATTCACTTTCTTTTTAAATTAAGAGAACAGGTAAAGGCCCAAGATTTCTCATTGTTCACGGGGAAATTAAATGTGCTGATATTAAGTGATTGCTTTAAAGAGAAAAATGATCGAAGACTCAGTTCTTGTGGTTTTCTGCTCACAGGGTTAATTGCCACAAAAAACAGAAGACCTTTTTTACTCAGCCTTCCTTTCAGAGAAACATGAGATGGAGAATAGGTACCCCAGTAAGCAAGGAGCTCTCAGGATCAAGGGGAGATCTGTGATTTATCTCCTACAGAGAAATATGGGTTGCTGGTGTTACAGAGAAGCAGAGAGGTTTTTGACAGCTTGGCGATGGAGTTGCTACGTATGAGGGCTTGCGCGCACAGTGAAGTGAGAAAGAAGGAAATTTGAAGTCTATGGGAAGAAATTATGTCAGGAGGGCTAGCCCCACAAACTACATGGGAGTTATTGCAGTTGAAAGGAGAATTTGCTGTTTCTGGATGGTGCCCAATGAACCTTCCAGTTTCTCTCTCTGCTTGTTTCTGGAGATCTCATCGTTCCTGTTCTAAGTGAGACTCCCTTTCCAGCAGTTACCTTGGCCTCCCTCCTTACACGTGTTTTGAAATTTTAATTTGAGCCCAGTTGTAGTTGTAAATGTACAGAATGCAACTGGCAGAACTACCTAGTCTTTTTTCTGTTTCTTTTTAATCCCCCTCCCAAAAAAAAAAAAAGGGATCACTAGTAAGTTTGTTAAGGAAAGGGCAGTTGGGTCCTAAGTGCCCGAGACCCCTTTTCCCAAATGGAAGAGAGGGTTCAGGAAACACTGCTGAGGAAGGACCTGTAGATTCAGAATGATGCTGTGATTCCATGGTTGTTTCAGAGTACTATGGCAGGTCTAATAAAAAAAGAAATGATCGTTCTTCGAAAAATCTCCTCTAGGTCAGTGATCCCCATGCTGTAGGCCCACCCATGACAAATGGCAAGTTTGGGAGGCTCATCGTAACCCACTGGGTCTCACACACCATATTAAATATACATTAAAAGTGTCATACAGTGGAGGTAATGCTTGATGTCTAAGAATTCAGTCTATTCCGCTTTCTTTTGCTTACCCTTGAAAATGGAAAGCAATTACTTGTGTTTCTAGCAGAATCCCCAAACAGTTTTTAACGAATGGCAGTACCAGCCAGTACCACTAATTTTTCTCTGGAGGCCCAGAAAACTCTGCAATTCTCTATTACTAATTCATGTGGCAAACTACAAAGCTCTCATTGTTTCCAGAAATTGAACTGTATCTACTCAAAACTTTCTTTCCTTTATAATTTATCTGCTTTTTCTCCTTAGGTAGTCATTAAGCCTGTGGTTTTATCATCTTTGCCATAATACTTTCTTAGCATCTGAACATTCTTGTTTTTTCTCATTAGGCACGTATTTTCCATAAATTTTGTCTGGTTGCTAAGTTCTTCCTTTAGTCCATGAATATAACGTCTTACTAGAAAAACTCTGCTATTTTTTTCTTCCTGCTGTTGGTTTGCACACCTGTTCGCCTTGCATCACGTTTGAGCATCAGAATGTGTGGCAAATTTGCTCTTTCTCCTTACATGGTGCTAGTAATTACTTCCAATCATTATTTCATTCTTAAAGTATTTTAAAACAAGAAAATACCTAAGATTTCTTCCACGTATTTGGGGGTTTTTTAAATGGTATCTGTGTGAACAAAATGATTCACGTGGTGACACTTACTAGCTTGTACCATCGTAATATCTAACGGCTCACTGTCATACAAGAAATCCGTACCAGAGCTGAGAAGCAAACCCCTAAACCCCAGCCCAGTTTTTCAGCCACATCCTTTCTTTCAGTAGCATGGGCTGGAGAAACTGTGGAAGGAGAAAAGAAAGGGGGAGAAACATGCCTGCTTTATAAGGTAAACCACTCCCTTTGCACTATTTTTACATTCCTTTCTTTTTCACCCTTGCCAAATATGGTCTCCAAGCCCATGGTTGTGTTTGGAAAAGCAGAAAGAGATCATGCTGAAATGATTTGGATCTGCCAGAAAAGAGAATTAAGAATAAGGCCAATGATTATCCAGTATTTACTTCTGCCTGTGTTATACAGCTTTGCATGAAGCAGAGGAAAGCATGACCTGATCTGTTTTAATTAGGCAGTACTAGTTGGATCTTTTCTCCTATTACTTGCTTTGCTTTTTATTAAACCTTTTCTGAGAGATCTTTATTGTTTAGTAAGGGCTTTGTGGCTGGTATTAATTTTTGTGATTCAAATATAGAAACTGCAATTTGTTTTTACCTCATATTCTTCTGTATTGTAAAATGTCAAAGGACCCAACCCGTTTCTAACCCATCAGCAATTAGGTGGTAACCCTAAAGAGGCATGATTTCCACTTCTGCCAAAAATTGTGTGCGTGTTTTACTTGCCTCACACGAGTAGCAGGACTGTTTATGGTAGAAATTTTGAGCGCGCATGTAAGCCCTTGCAGGATCAGGGTCACAGTCAGCGTATGGTAAAGGAGATCGTGCGGAACACAGGTTCTGTTTCATGACACTCCCAGGTTCTGTTAGGAACCAGCAGGGAGAAGGTGTTTCCAAATGCCTTGAGGCAGCGCTCGTACATTGTGAAAATCCTTATTATACCGACAGACGTACCCTAGGGTTACATATGTACTGAATTACGTGAACTTGCTACATTTCTGCAAATCAAAAGTGTGTTTTCTGATTGCATCGGTGTTTCTGCATTTGTGCTCCTCTCTTTGTAGATAGTACACTGAAGAGGTTGCATTTGTGTATTATATTCCATATAAGCTGTAATGGGTTTCTTCCATGCCGGTAAGAATTTCTACAGAAATGCATGTATAGCATTTACAGCCTATGTTAATGATGACTATAAAGTTGTTTGTCTTCACAGAATTAGATATAATCGTAATACATTTGCCAGTTCAAATATGCTAAGGCAATAAAGCAAATTCTGCTCACATTACTCACTGCAGTAATTCCCAGATAATTAGTTTGTCATACTAGGTAATAGATCTGTGATGTGCCTCAATCATAAACCACGTAGTGTGCGGTACGGCCGTAAAACACTGCTGCTGCTGCTTCAGAAATGCAAAACCAGAAACCAAATCGCTGAAGTTCAATAAGGAGCCAGCTTCAGACTTACCTGTTTTCATATTCTGTTGTGGAGCTTGTCTTCCACTTCTAGTGTAAGGGAGATCTAGGTCTTTTCTTAAAACTTCCAGTGGGTGTGCTAGAAGAACCCTCTGTAGCGCATGCCCACCATTTGATATTGCACAGTTCCGTCAAAAAACGTATTGGCAAAATCACCTCTTTTGTATATGATACAGTTGTGTCGCTCTAGAGAGAGCATCAAAAACTACATGACTTGTTAGCTGTGTTGCTCTGCAAGCGGATTTCTCTTAGATCTTGCTTAAGAGGATTTCCTAGTTTTTTCACTTCAAATTGCTTATTTTTACTAATAAGCTGTTATTTATATGCGTGCTTGTTTTATTTTCCCCTGTCTACAAAGAGGAATATCAGTGCTTAAAAGCAGGAATGTGGGAAGGGTTTTTTAGCCCAATTTAACCTTTTGGCTGATTTTCTTCTACCCTGGCTTAAAAAACTTCCCAGCGTATAGTTCAGCCTGTAAAGCGTTGTACATAATGCTTACAGTGTTTAGTGAATGTTACACGCATAGGAAATTTACTGTTGGAAAATAAATCATCCTGAATTGATTCCAAAAGCATTCAGCAAGTGTGTGTATGTGTACGTGTTTGTGCTTGGGTTTTGCCGATGTGAATTTAGTTTTTGTCTCCAGAAATTGGTGCTCAATTACCATAGAAACAGCAGTATTCATAAATACACTAAAATCAGTTTGGTACATGATATTGCAGCAATTTGCATCAGTGTTCAGTTACGTTTTCTTCTCGAAGAATGTCTAAAACAAATAAATATGTCCTTAAGTAAGTCTCTACAATCAGTGCAATAACAAAGAAGGAGACATTGCTTGAAGCACAATGTGTCATGCAGTAATTTCTAAAGGGCTAATCATATTAACAGAGAAAATACTGGTGCCACTTTTACTTTAACTAGTTAAGTTTTATTGAGTGCTACTGTCCCTAGCTGCTGCCCTTAACTTTGATTACAAAACCATCTACAGTTTGAAACTGGTTTTATAGTTTACCCTTCTTACAGGCAAACAGTTGGCAAAAAAAAAAATATCATTAAATAACAACAGTTAAAATGCAAAATGTGGAAAAAAGATCATAAATAAAAAAGATATTTGGTTTTCTTAAATCTGTGGTAATGACATCACTGGGTTCTCCAACATGCAAAATAATCTGGATCTGTGACACTATCCGGAGTGTTATGGAAGTCAGTGGAATAACTTCGGTCTCGGTAAAATCCCACTGGGAAAGTCATCTTTCTAGTTGATACTGTTCTAGAGCCAATGATAAATTGGCTTGGGGGGTGTCCCCAAAAATAGGTATTCTCACTGCTTTTCCTGTGCATCGGGACAGAACTATTCACAAGGTGTAAGTGGCTGGGACCCAGATGAACGCTGCGTGAGGAAACACTTTGGAACCTCAGTTTTATGCTATTGTCAGACAAAACCTTTAGAGGTCCCTTCCAACCTAAAACCTTTGTCAAAGCAAGCTCGCCGTGTCCCTACTACACAGCTTTCTGTATCATAGCCTTTTTGAATTTGCATTCCTTAGTTGTGTTAGGCAAATTACAGGGTTCCAGGAGCCTAATTGGTGACTAACAGCTCTTTACAAGGTATAGAAACGACTCAAAGAGAGTTTGTGGCAGAAAATGTTTGGGGTCCCGTCACTTCTCATTAAAAAAAAAACCAAACCCTACCTATAATTGTTTTCTTGCTAAACTAGCCCAACTTGCCAAGTCATCATAATCTATTTGAATGATGTTAACTGACTACATAGGAGAAAAAGCAGAGAAAGGCTGTAGTGCAAACAATTACAAGTGAGTTACACCAGGATATCTTGGCAGTTCTCAGATGTCAGCATACATCTAAACAGTCTTGGAGCAATCTAAATCAAATTAAGGTCATTTTAATTTGACTGCAAGTGACCTCATGGAGAGTTTAATCCATTTTAACATTGCCAGCTGCAGCTAACTCAGATTGAATTTTCTTGTGTATCCCTAAGCAGACAGCTCTCTCTGTGTGATATATCGGAATTCTGTGGTTCAACAGTCTGTGGCAACCAACAGGTGAAGAGAAAGTCCTGTAGTTTGGAAATCATCCAGTTACACATGCAAACCTTCACAGCTGTATGTTAAGTGATACAAGAGTCTCCACTGACAGTATATTGCTTGTTACTACGAGTTAGGTCCAACCTTGCACACTTAAATCTTTTTACCCCCCAAATTTTGACCAAGGGACTCTTTTTCTGAGTATTATGCTGTACGTTGGAAAGAGTAGACTTGGATCAAGGCTCCAGATCAAAGTCTGACCAGCACAATACCTTCCACTTGAGAGTTAATACGTCCACAGTATTAGTCATAAAATATGGAAAGTAACCAGGTTTCCTGTTTCATGCCACCAAGCATATCCAAGTTACTGGATCCGTGGAATTAGGGCCTGCAACCATGGGAAATTTGTTTGGTGTATTTGAAATGAGCCATCTAAGAACAGAACTGAGGGTTTGACATTTACTGTTAATAATTGTGAGAGGTCTGCTCTAACCAAGCAATTAGTCTGGTTTTCTGTAAACCAAGAAATTGAAATGAATGCGTTCATCAGCATGGTTAAAACTAGACAAGAGAGAAACAGGAGCTGGTTGCAAGCAAGGTCGTTCTGTAAGAGACCTCCTAGGTTTTTGGCTCCATGTTTCTGACATAACAGGCAATTGCATTTTCAAGTCACGTTTATAGGGTTGCCAAGTCAATCCTTAATCAGTGGCAGTCTGTACATTAAGCAAACACAGGCCTCTCTGCTTTTCAGTAAGCAACTTGTGTGGTTTGCCTATATACGGGCCATGATTTTTACATGTGAGTTTGAGCATCCAAATAATAATTTTAAGAACTAATTTTGATCTATGCATACTGCTAGTACAGTCAAAATATATTCTAGGGCAAGTATGCATTCAATTAATCAATATTTAGGGTTTACCTTGTTTAGCTCAGTCATAGGTCACCTCGCAAATTACACAGCATTTCTTCTACTTCTTCCTTGATTGTTCTAAACTTAATATGTTGCTTCTATGTAAAATCGGTGTCTATTTTTATCATTAGTGCTGGCTATCGAATTTGGGTTTTGCCTCTGGTAAGTATTTCTATTAACAAAACTCCACAGAGAGGGATGCAAACACAAGGTGAAACACACCTAAATGCTGGGCTACTGGCTTTTACAATTTTATCACCATCTCAGAATTTACTTATGGGCTTAAACCTGAGCGTAAGAGAAGAAAGAAACATAACTTGAGACTTGAGACTATTCATGGTAAAAGGGGGTTGGTGGGTGGGGGGGTGTTGGT
>WEKW01020618.1:14808-28804 GCA_013389905.1 Sula dactylatra
TCAGAAAAAAAGATTCAGACATTCCTTCATGATTGTTATATTTCACACAATTTTATTGCATAAAATACAATTTATCTTTTTAATTTATGTCAGTTGTAGTAGTGTAAGTTTAGACCACACATGCTATTACTGTGTCCAAAATGCTGAGGTTTTATGGTAGCAGGAGTTATTGGTCTTACAGCGTGGATGAAAGAACCTGTGGAATAAAGAGCATCAAAAATCAACAGAAACAACTATTTTTTNACATACGTACACACAAATATTGACCTACCAGCAGCTGCAAATTATTTAAGAACAGAGTTTACCAAATACACACAGTTAAAGTCTATTCCCAGGGAAGAAACATAACCTGTAGATCAATTAACCCAAGACTTTTGTAGGCTGATACCAAAACTGCTGACACTCAGTTGAGGAAATGACGGTTTCTCGGGGTTTTTTCCCCTCTTCTTTTTCCTCTGTTACACGTGGTAGTAGTGTCTATTCCGCAACATTTATAAGGCCTGTTACCAGGGAACAGAGAAAACAAAAGTAGTAAAATTCCCTCTAAGCCGTGGCAATTGTTTTAACAACTGCAGAATCATGATGCTACAGTGGCTTGTGTCATTCCGAGAGCTTCATCCATAGCTCACCAGAGAGAGGAGCATTTCCACAGACTTCAGTGGATTTCACTTCAGGCTTGTTTTGGACTAGACTAATCAACCATTCCTTAGTCGAAATATGTTCCTTGTGTCCGTAGGCACCGTGCAATAATGTGTCTTTAGTTGCACGCTGCAAAGTAAAAGATTTTTTTTTTTCCTGAGACTGCATTTGAGAAGCTACGTGAAGTTGCTGGTACGCCTACGTCTGCTCACAAGGTTACTTGCACAAAACTTCAGCTTATCTGCAGCCCGTGGCACAAACTCGGATATTTATCGTGAACTCTAAGGAAACTGCAAAGAAATAGGAGACGTCTCTTCTATCTTGTGAGCACTCCTAAAAGAAAAGGAAATGGTTGCTCTGTAGAAACACATACAGACTTTTAACAGCATATGCTTTGAACGCTCTGCCCCTTCTTCTGCACAGGGATAGGTATTTGCTTCCCTACATAACACGCAACACCGCAAAACTCATTAGGTAGCATAAAAGTATTACTGTTCAGTGTCTAAAAAGATTTGTCCCTGGTGGAGCTAAGCTTAATGATACTGTCAGTAGTACAGAGCTGGCAATGAAGTATCTGCATGGGTAATTCATCCCAAATGGGAAAGCAAGGAGACATGAGGTTTTCATTTCAATTACTCCCTACCTGTGGTGGAGGAAATGCTAACCCACCTGGGAGAGCAGCTCGATTTTATTGCAGGACTGTGTCTGTCTAAAGTCTTCTCACAGGAGCTGGCTGGCGTATAAATGAGTCTTGTACAATGCTGCTTGCTTGGAAAGAGGATGAAGGAACAAGCAATTAATGAGAATAGATAAGAACTGATCTGTGCTGAGGTTAGAGGGTAAGATAACAGACCATCCTGATGAATCTCAGGTTTGTTTTTATAGCGAAGGAAAGCTTTCTTTCGGTGGTCTTCCTGAAATAAGATTTAACTTTCCTCTTTCCCCACAGTGTTAGGTTACTCGTGGAGATGTTTCAGAAGGCTTGCGTGTAATTGAAAAGACAGCCTGATGCGAGTCATTAAACGTGCTTGACAGGAATTTGGAGAAGGGGGTGGTGCTCTTTGGAAGAGAGAATCAATGGGGCTTCATCTATGAGCATGGGACGATGCTGGGGTTGTAGCTAATTAATCCAAGCAGCGATATGCGTGATATTACCAAAGCAGAACGCTATAAAGGGTTCTCAGAAAATTCTTAATTTATTATGTTTTCAGTTTGGGAAAGTAGGGGATGGTATGTTTTCATAAATTCTGGCAACCATCCAGGCCCAGCTGAAATCCTGTTTAATGTATGGGGCTATTGCTAACTTTCAGAACGCTTGTGATTTCCCAGAGGAAGTGACAGAAACCTCCTATCTGCAGAATTTAAGCTCATTGTTATTACTTACACTGCAATAGCGCCTTGAGGCTCTCATTTGCGTGACATGCTCTTATACAGCATTTTGGCTGGAACTTACTGCCCTCTGTAGAATCCAAGAGGTCACATTTCACGCTCTTTAATTACTAATTGAACTTAATCAGCACGTTTTGATTGTCCTAGTGTTCAGAACACGCGGCTGCCTACAGAGTTTGCATTTCTGCGTGACAGTGTTGCACTGAATTTCATTCCGTCCAACTTCTGCAGTATAATTTGATGAATGCATTCTTCTTTACCTTTTGGTTCCTAAGCAACACTTATTTTCTGCCAAATTAGTTATCCCTTTACTTGATGCTCTATGACACAAAATACACACTAGTTCTGCTGAATACGGTAATTTTAGTGTTGCAAGGGGGTTTTTTAAGAAGGTTGCCAAGCTTGGATCTGAATCAATGTAAAAAATGGTTAAATGTCGCTTGTATGTGTGGCTGCTGGATTAATTTTGGAGAATTGGTGATTTCATCCTAGATCCTAGAAAAAAAGTGCCTGCATCGAAAAAGGCGCATGCAGCCTTTTTTCATGACAAGCAACAGACTTGGCAACACAAGGCAAGATAAGAGTACGTATCTCTAGTTAAATCACGTATCTGTGCCCTACATAGGCAGCGTATAGTTGCAAGAAAGACAGGTAGCAGTGTTTCAGCCTCATGGAAGAATTGGCCAAAAAACCCAAACAACCGCTATATGTACACCAGTTCAAATGCTGCAAGGGGTAACCAGGTCAGGCAGGCGTGCCAGGAAGAAGTTACAGGAGACAGCTATGGGTTTGGTGCAGACAGGATCGTGAAGGCATTCCCTCCAGTTCAGGTCTGAAACACGTTGCTTCAACGGTTTTACAGAAGAGGCTTCTGGTGGCCTTGCTGCTGTGTCAGCTGCAGTGTTTCTGCGGATAGATGAAGAGGTCGTTTCTGCTAAAGGGCTTTCTAAGGAGCAATAGAGCCTAATCATAAAAATGGGAGTAACAAACCGAGGAAATTCACACCACAAAGCAACATACATTTTCATATTCGTAATAACATTTCTTTTGAAATATGCTGTGTTCGCACATGCTTAGATAATTTGCCAAACTTTCATGAAGCGCTATTTTATTTAAGTATCAAAAAGAGATTTATAGCGCACTTCTCCTTAAAAGCCTTGTGGTGTTGGTTTTTTTTTCTCTTCTATCACGTTCTGTTTCCTAATGTCTGTTTTGATTATGTGTGTAAGCAGAGAGGTTACGAGTGGGTGAGGAATACAAGTAGTTGCCTCATGGACCGGACGGTATCAAATTCAGACTAGAAATAAAATACAGAAGTTTGAGTGATGCTGATTAACAACTGGAATAGTGCATCAAGCCTATGATGGGTACTCTGTAACTTTTTAATTAAGTCTGGGTTCATTTCTAAAACATCTGCTCAGATGTTCATAAGAGCAGAAATTCAGTGAACTTCTATAGTCTCTATTACATGAGCTGCTGTGTAGATGATCGTGGTGGGCTCCTCCAGCTTTAAAATCTAGAAATAAATCTAATTCTTACCATCTTCACTAAATGCAGCTGTGACTGCTTTGAAGAGCTCACTGTTAAACTCACAGTAATCAAAGCAAATGAAAGTTCTTGTAGTATGTACTTGTACAAAGCAAAAGAGTATCGCTAGAATGTACTGGTTCTCTTGTACTATCAAATAACCGGTAATTAATAATATATGTACGTATGAGCAATATAACAAGGGGATATGTGTCCTGAAATGTTTTTCATTTTTTTTAATTAATACATTTTTTAACAACTTAATTAGAATATAGAACAATTTCTGGATGAGGAGAGACTAAACAGACTTGAACTTTCCAGTAGTCTTCTCTTAAAGACTGGAAGAGTGTCATGGTTATTCGTAAAGTCCTGAATCTGGTGGCGAAGCTGTACAGTGAGCTGTCATTCACTGTGTCATGCAATGCAAGACACAGGGATGCAGAGCAACCCAGCAGGCAGTGGTTGTAAAATAAATAGAAGGCGGTATTTCTCACAGTGCATTAGCCAAATTATGACACTCACGCCAAAGGTGGCTATAAGATCAAAAATATGAACAGGTTTAATATATAACTATATAATTTGCATTTCTTTTATTGTTTGCGACACAACTTCTAACGCAGGAAATCCCCAAACTGCTGGTTGCTGGAAGGAACCCATTTCTTAGACAAGAGGCGTTTGTTATCAGATCTAGGTAGATGAGAATGCACCAGACCAAGCTTTACGGCTTTTTCCAGGGCTTACAGAAGGAATTCAGTCAGCGTTTTTCTGATTTGACTAGTTAATTTTGATTTGGAGTTTAGTCCTATTATCTGGTTTGTGAATAGTTCCAATTACTGAAATACACAGGTGACATTTATGATCTATTACCTAACACTTTTCTACAGTAATGACATTCTAGCAGTTAATAATTCTGAACTAGAAACCAGCTGAACTAAGTGGCCTAGTCAAAGCCGAAGGAGTGAGGTGTTGGGGTGCGTTTGGGGATTTTTTTGGCGGGGGGAAAGACTGTGTGGTTGGGGTTTTTTATTGTTGGGGCTTTTTTTTTTTTTTAGCTAAAAAAGGAAAAAAAAGGAAGAAAGACTATTAGCCTAAATAAGAGGCTAATAGGAGACTAAAACCTATGATCTCTCTGGGTCGTCTTTATCAACTTTTCTCCCTAAATTTATAGCTAGAGGTGTCAAGGGGTGTCAAGAGGTGTTGAAATAAGCAAACCGAATCTCAGAAAAACAGCAGCAATTGTCCTGTTCAATACATCTATCTTAATTTCATTCAGTGGCTTAATGTAGTCCCTCCCAGCCCCGCTGAGACACACCTCTCTGGCAGGAGAGTGGCGAGGTGATTGTTCCACCTACCCTTGAAGGAAAGGGCTGAGATGAGAACTGGCAAGAAATTTAAGCATTTCACGCAACTTCATTGCGCCATTTGCTCTCAGTTTAGAGAAAAATCAGAAAAATCTCAATGAGAAATTTACTCGTTTCGAACTTTCTACCTTGATATGCTTAATTGATGGTCAAAATGCAGAATAGATGTTGTTGTTACACAAATCATTGTGGCCCATAATCAATCCTGTGTATTCAAAAAATAATATACAGAAGGACTGCAAGATTTTAATGAGTTTGAATAATAGTGTCCTCCTAATCCATGTGAATCCTAACTGAGAGCAAAAAAGGGGTTTTTTTTGCCCTCCATTTGCACCAACTCTATTAAAAGAATTAAGACATGGATGAAAGGAAGCACTTGGTCAAGTATTGTTCGTGTGAGTAATACATCTTGGGAGCAAGAGCCCAGTAACTGTTCTGTCACACTTTTTTAGCACGCTCTCTGAGAATTTTTTGCTTAATCTTTCGTGTGGAGAAAATAAAAATTCATCTTTACCATCGTTCAGAAGACACTTGCCCACATATGCTCACTCTATCATCAGTATGGAAGCAGGTGCGCTAATTTAAAAAAATAAATTATTTCTTACGTCAAATTAACTCAGAACTTTTGAGAGATTTGCATGTTCCGCAGAGAGACTTGCCAGGCCAAAAGAAAAAAAACCTATAAGCAAAAGAAACGGTATGATCAGTACTATGAAATAGGAAGGCAGGTGGTTTCCGACTGGTCTGAAGAATGATGACTGTGAGAGTACAAGTCTAAAGAAAAGAAGAGTTAATATTGTTTTAAGCTTTTGAAAATGGCATACGTTCAATTCCGTGCAGGTATTACTGGTTGGCAGTATATTCTTTTAGCACAAAGTGAATGTAAAGATAGGCAACTGCTTATGCTTTGGTCTGCTCTTCAGTATTTTCTGTCAGTCGATGTATTTTCCAGTATTAGCTTAGAATCAAGGAACTCAATGCAAATCAACCCAACTCCTGTGTTTTAAATAGCCTATATAGTACAAAATGAGGCCCAGCGCAACTCTGATAGTTCTGACTGGATCTTTAAAATGTCATTTTCCACCTTGTTTTTTCACAGCCAGAGAAAATAATAGCAAAAAAAAAAACCCAACCTGATGAAATACAGATTTTCAAGGAGATCTATATTTAATAACAATCTTTCAAGTTCCTTCTGCTGTTATACAGACCTTCAGGACCTGCATACCTGTTGTCAGACCTTGTCAGGCCAGTAGATACAGCTCTGCCGGGTACTACAGCTCGGCCGTCTCTGTTAATGACCACTGTCTTTTCACACACCTGTGACCACTTAGTGCATGTTACCTTTCTTACGGCATTTTTCTTCGTATAAATCTGTATTCTGCAACCAGTGTCAAGTAAGCAGTGAATATTTAATGAAATACTTATTTGCAGATCTTGAATCTCCCCAATCATACATAGTTTTTTTGCTTGACTGATTAGTTTTTAAGCATCCATGCTTCCTCAATGACAGCGAATTAATTTTCTAACAGCATATGTTTCAGTTCAGGCAGAATTTTTTTTTTAGTTTTTCACCAGAGAGAATGTCAATACTGGACAATTTTTCCTGCACTGGGGCTTTTGTATGATACAGCACTATTATATTTAATCAAACCTTTATTAGAAATGCTCTTTGAGGGGTAGTAGGGCATAAGAATGATAATGATTTAGGGATGGTGGGAGTGGTAAGGTTATAAGAAAAATAAAACATGTTCATCTTTATCCGTAAGTCAACTTGTCCAATAGGTGATCTGTAACAGATGTCCAAGAGTTTTCTATTTCTAAATTTGTTCATAAGCTTTACTTGAATATTAGAATTCAGCTGAGCAATCACGTCATACTGCACCGTTTAAGAAACTTTAAAAGCTACGTCTGTGAAATACTGTTTCCAGTGCCATTGCCCTGCTCTAGTTGCGCTAAAACATTGCAGCCACCGATTTCTCACTTTGGCCATCATTCACCTTCCCAGGCTGCAGTAACACAAACCGAATGACGTTCCTCCTCTTTAGCAAGCATAGCAGGAATCGTTATCATTCCATTTGTGCATGCTGCTCCTGGAACTTTTTTGACTGGTCGGTCATTTAGAATTAAATGTGAAAGAGGGAAAGAACGTCATCAGTTCTGTCAATTAATATCGGCAGCCAGGTAGAGGAAGGAAGAAAAGTGGGTAGAGCGGTTTGCGTGGCAGCAGCGGGTGGCACAAGCAATGCTGGCACGCCGGGGTGTCGGTCAGCATGCACGTGATCCAGGCTGACCACCGTAAACACTGTCCCCTGTTCAGTGGGTATTTCAAAGGTGTAGACGTGGCACTTCGGGACATGGCTTAGGGGACGTGGTGGTGTTGGGTTGGCGGTTAGACTTGACGATCCTAGAGGTCTTTTCCAACCTTAATGATTCTGTGGTTCCATGATTCATAACTCATATGATTCGTAATGACTCTACGCAAGACTGTCGATGTGAAGCTGGAGAAGGAAAGAAGAGCGCTCTGAGGCACAAATGTCACAAGGTTATATTAGCACTGTGCAAATAAAATGATTCGGCGAGTTCAACATGCAGCGGTCTGCCTAGTATGAAACAGCTACAGAAGAAAACACGTTGCGCTAGCATGTACTTAGAATGTCAGAAATTGCAGCGAATACAGGCTCATCACAGTTCGTGGCCATTCCTCACAGAAAAGGGAAATTTCCCAGAGGCTCTGAAGCCAGGATCTTCGTTAACAGCAGTTCCAACAGTTGCGTAGCCTGAAAATTTTGTGGATTCCTAAGAGGCCAGTAACAGCTAAAACATTTTGGGGCAGGACCAAACTATAAATATCGAAGTAGATGTGAGTTGTGCCAGCATATTTGTCACCATTTTTAAATATATCTGAAAGGATGAAACCATTATTGGCTATATTTCCAAAAGAACTAAGGAGGACAACTGACAGAAGTGTAACACTAGACTGTGGAATAGAAGAATGAAGACTGTGATAGACATATCTGTGAAAAATCTTTCCCGTTGCCCTCCAGGTGAGCACAGAACACTAACTATAGGAAGCACTTATAAGTGTATGCAAACATATTTGTACGTGCTTGGTATAACTATGTTGTAACCTCCCTTTTGGTCAGGCAAAGCTGGTTGAACTATGGGACCTTCTGAAACTGTATTTAGATTTGTTTTAATTGCCAATCATTATAAAGTATAATTAAAACCTATTACCAAAGTAATCTCGGACATGACAATGTGTAAAGTTCTATACGCATGACCTGAAGCTTGTATTTGGTGTAGCAGTGAGTCATCCAAATTCCATTTGTAGTATTTAACAACTATTTAAAACATCCTGACCCTTACAAGCACTTCATTAGCATTCTTCCTTCTGAAGATCATGCACCATTCCAAGTTAAAAGCATCCCTCCCCCTTAAAGCTCGCATTAGAAAGGGAGAGCTTTGTTGCAGCTGTGCAGCCGTAACCTTGAAATCAAATACTTCACGAGGCCAAGAGCAATAGTTAGAATTATATTTTGCTACAGTTGTACCCTTTTGACCAAACTGTATTTTCAGCTTTGCTGTTGTCTGGAAAAAAATGTACTGTTTTCTGAATGACAGGCAGCTGGTAAAACACTCGTGGCAGGCTGTGGTATTATCCCTCATAAACTAGGACAAGTTTTCTTCTTTACAAAGAGAAAGATTTCTCCTCCACCGTAAAACTTAAGTTATTCTGAAAAGATCCATCCTGTTTAAATTTTCTAGATTTATGTTGCATTATAAGGTCATGCCTTGCCCCAGTTCTCTTGCTCTGGCCTTTTTAACTGCACTTATATTAAGACAAGTTTTAAACGAGACAGGTGACCTTGTGTGTAAAAACCCGTGACGTAGGAACACATGACACTGTTTCTTCTGTGGTTTTTGTTGCGAGGAAACCATGTTGGAGATTATAGCGGCTCTCTGAGAAAGAGATTTTAACAATAGCGTGCCAAAGCTTCGAAGCAGTAATATGCTGGCGGCTATGGCAGCCTCTAAATGTGCACTGTAACCTATTCAGATTATTTGGCTCTTCACAAACTCAGTAAAAACGTCCACGCTCCTTACCCGCTAACATCCAGGCTGTAGCATTAAAAAAAAAAAATAAATTTCAGAGGAGATTCTGTGTCTACATTTGTATCTGAGGTTAAGGGTGGCCTTAACTGAGAACTGGCATTATCGCAGCAGAAACCCACCCGCAGTGCTTGTATTAGTGGTAAGCCAAAGAGGCTCTCTGTCCAAGGATGCTTCCTGCGGACTTCACGTGTTGATGACAGCGTCAGAGACGTGGGTCTGTGGCCAAGCCCAGGACAGACCACCAAAATGGGGTCTGCAAAGCTCGCTCACTTTTCAGTCCTGAGACGGTGTCTAGAAACACGTGTAAGGGAGCTGCTCCATTGCCCGTGCAAAAGAACTGATTTTGTCCTCATCCTTGGGGCAGCAAAATTCTCTTTTGCCGTTACAACTGAGAAGCCCTAGCTGTGAATCGATGGTGTAAGTGCCTAAACGCAGCGAATGCAGCTCCTTTGCTTCACTAATGGGTAAGTAAATCTAACTACCATGTAGTGGCAGAGCCACCTCACATTGAGAGGGGTTGTATCACCTCTAATGCCATTGAGAACTGCGTGACCCTTTCTTCAGTAAGGACTTTCCCTGGCGTCTGCTACTAAAATGTCTCCTTTTCCTCAGGAAGAGCCAGCATATCACCCGGCTGCTGTTTCCAGAAGAAGCTGTTTCTGTAGGACTATACAAATTTAAAGAGTTGGTTCCTTTTCATTTGGGATCATGAATGTTGTGTAACTGGGAAATGGGAGGGTCCTCCAGGACGGCAACCGCCAGCCCTAAAGTGGTGGTTTTCGGTCATTACAGGGACTGACACAAGAGGTGTATCCAAGGTCAAGTCCTACGTTTCCAGAGTGACTTTATCGGCATCGGTTGAGCGACTGCACGTTTACATCACTGCAGGCAGCTGTGATCAGAATCTGGGCCTTTGCCTATGAAATACAGCAGGGAATAGAGGAAAATCTGTGTTAAACATAGAATAAGTTAACAGCAAAGCACTGGCTATGTCATTATAAAGCAGGGAGAAAGCCACAGGTGGAATCTGATAATTCTCAAGTAGCACATCTGTAAATTAATTACCAGGGTCCACCGGTGAAGGCAAAGGGAATGATGTAAGTCCCATGACTCACCAGGTTTTTATTCATGTTTCTAATACGCTGTTTCCAGTGATGAGTGCCTGGCAAAAGCACAGCGTCCACCTGGGAAGCAGAATGCAGTGAAGTCCGGCTTTTTTCCCTTCCCCACGAGGAAGGTACGCTGAGGACAGGGGCGTGCAAAAATTAACCGCGGTAAAAGGAAATGCCTAGTTATGTTTCCGGCTCTTGGAAAGACGAAGAAGATCGACTCTGCGCGCGTAGGCCAAGGCCTGCTTTGCTCTTACTGTAGTTGTAGCTATTAAGCTAAAAATAACAGTTCAAAAAGCTGTTCTTGAAGCAGACAAGGCTTTCTGGCCTCGGGCATAACCAGGAAGAGCACTGGAATGCACATCCTGAATTGTAACCTTTCTTGTTACTCACAGCTTTGCCTGGTAGCTAAGAAGAAACATATAGCCTCCACCTAGTAAGGATTACCCTTCTAAGATTGTACGAAGTATTAGAAGAACAGTTACAAGGTTATCATAGGAGCGTTAGCACTCAAACCTATTTTCTCCTCCAAACTGTCTTCCCAAGACCTCATTTACCGTTATTATTCCTGCTTCGCTTGAACTCAGAGCTGCGTGCCACTCTCCTCCCGCACCGCAGGAGTGTCTCATTTCTGCAGCAGCTGGCAGACAGGTCTAGGGAGGGCAGGGGAAGAAAATATAATGTGTGTTATCTTCCTTTTGGGAAAACATTTTTATTTGCGTCCTCCAAGGTGCGTCTCATTTCAAAACAGCCCCCCCCCCCCCCCCCCCCCCCCCCAGACCACTTTAGACTCCCTGTTCCCAGTCCTGCAGCAAGCAGCTCGGTGGTGTGGAGGGAACAGGAGCGGAGCTGTGACTCAGAGACGTCCCTCTGAGTCATGCCTCCCAGGGCCATTCCTCATAACCCAGGCTTCGGACAGAAACTCCTTCAAGCAGACTAATTCTTTGCTGTCTGTGCTAGTACTGACTTTCTGCTCTCCGTCGTGATTGGCTTCGAAGGAACGGTCTCCTTTAATTTTTCAGCTGCACTTAACTTTAGAAAGCTGCTGTCTTCTTGGGCTTATGTTTGTGTGTCAGATGCGCACGTCTCGCAAACAGAAAGGTTAGATGTCGGCCTGATCTGAAACAACTAGAAAAGGGCATGTGTAACAGCCCCTACGTTGACTGAAGGTAACTGCGGACGAGCCTTCAACTGCAGTCACCCTCTCTGCACATGTTTAATCGGGTTAATTTTATGGTCTCAATACGCACAGAGACTGCATAACGAGTACTGAAAATCTAGCATTTCCTAATGGTGTGATAAATTCAATTTTAACTACTGTATATTTGAATTAATCTATTCACTGCACTCAAGTTTAAATACCTATGAAGGTTCTTTTCTCTTTTTTTTCCTAAGGGAAAAACACTTCCTCCAGCTTTCACAACTCTTCTGCTCCTTCACTGAGCATCCCGTACGGGCTGCATAAACCATGCTTGCAACTCCTAAATGTCTACAAATATTTTCTTAAGTGGAATATTAATAGCATGTTATCTTCCAAGGCCTCTTTACTTGAAGGTCAACAGAGTATTTTGCTGACATAAGCCTACTTGTGGTTTTATAAAAGTGGAAAAAAAAAAAAAAAAGGGGAAGTGTTGTCAGGCCCATAAAGAAAGAAGGCCAAGTTTATAGATGTCTGACGAAGATTGCCCTCAAAAGTTTCCATTTGCAGTTGGGTGGTGACTGACCAGGTTTGGTGTGGCTAACGGGGCGCTGCTGTGAGGCAGCACTGGAAAATCGAAGGCTGTGTTCTCCTGCTGTCTGCTAATAGCTGTGCTCCTTAGGGAGGAAAACTCTGTTGCATCTGCCTAATGATATATTTTTTTTCCCCTACTCTTCAAACAATCTTAATTCCAAATCCTCTTTTAGATGATTCTGTAGTTCTGCTCACTGACGTTGGTCGCCTGCTCGGGAATGATCCCCTTTAGCGAGCCTCCTGCCAATCTGAATATTTTGGATGTGTTGGAAATATTTTGATTAGATAAGCAAAATCGTATACGGCTAGCTACAGATAAATGTATGGGGATATCGTAATGCATGGCTGATACAAGTAGTATACTGTGATAGCTGGTGTTTGATATTTTTGAAACAAAGGAATTAATGAAAAAATATTTAACTACTAGGAAACATGTATACATTTGATCAGATATTTAGTGTGATGCTGTAACATTTGTCTGGGTCCACGGTGCTATTACAGCTTACATTAAAAGGACATCGTATTTTGTTGGCCATTTTGCAGTGGGTTGGTTAAAGGCAAACCAGCATTACTGACCCAATTTGCGTTTTACCATTTACAGTTTTAGGTTTCTAGATACATTCTTTTGGTCTCGTAAACATGGGGGAAAAGCAGGAGTAAAAAAAATTTAGTGGAGAATTCTTAAAAGGAATGTCATTTCAGTATATGAAAATTTAAGGGTTTCTTCAGTTTAAGGTTTTGGAGGGGTTGGTTTTTGTTTTTTCTTTTTTTTTGAAAAGCACTTGAATTAACGTGCTGCAAAGTTCCTCCGATTTCAGAAAAAGACATTCTACCTCAGGAGTTAAACTTTGTAGGTTTTACAACGCAGATGTAATTTTATCAATATCACTTTCCAGTGTGGACAAGCTCTTCGGTGGTCGCACATTAGAATCACTAAATCCACTTCTACTTCCACGTTCTCCCAGCTGCAGCGAGTCCAGAGCAAGGACACCAAGCGCTGTTACAAACCGAATCATATTTGTGCAGGCATCTAGGCAGGCAAAATCCAGCCACTTGCATTAGACGATGTTATTGAAGGTAATTAAAGCGTGTAAACCAACACCTAATACGCACGCTACGGCTATCAGTTAAGAAGCCGCTTCTCGTATCTGCTCTATCCATTTAGTGCACGGAAACTTCTTCGAAGCGTCCGTTGGAAGGTGTACCTGGGAGAAAAATATTAACTCTGGGAACCATTAAATTGACTGTCACGCCGCCCCTTCTGTTCCGACACGATAATGCTGACGTTAGGAACTTTTCATTAGAGAGGCTACTCCAGCCGATTTGGTTTTTCATGCAGTGCACAAGTGAATACCACGCTGTGCAAGGGGGAAGTTGTGCTCCGTGAGAAAAGAGGGCCCCTTGCTCCCTCCCCATCCAAAAATACTCTTTGTGTCGTGCAGGAGGCTTTTTGAGGTGGTATTACCCAGAGCCGCAGGGAGCAGAGCAAACTTTTAAGAGTGTACAGAACTTTCAGAACACGAATCCATCAGCTCTTAAGAAACCAGAGGCAGAAGCGTTCCTGTGGGAGGGACACCAGCCAGCCCGGCTGTTAGCGGGGACCAGCCGGAGCTGCTGAGGGCTGCCGGCACGGGGGTGCAGTAACTACAGGATTTCATCCAAGTGGCTGTTGAAGAGTTAACGCTTTATAAAATCTAGTTTGAATGGAAGTTGTTCCTGTCACGATGACTCAACGTTAGACAGGTCAAACCTGCACATTTACTTCACTTTTGCCAAATCATGCATGAACTTAAGTTTCTGCTCGCTTCAGTCTCTTTCAGGACTGGAGTGAAGTTGTATTTTGCAACTGCAGCACATTCATACTTTAACCCGAATTTTAAAAAATGATAGGACTTTGAAAAGGCACATTCCTCCCATTTGCCACAGCCTTACCAGAATGGGAGGGTTTGGGATTTGGGACTGGTTTGTGGCTGAAAACAAATCCGGTACATTCATACCTTCCAGATGTTTGTGGCCATTTCAGAAACACTTAAAACAATCAATATTTGGGGGGGGCAGGAGGCCAATCCTGGGTTTGGGAAGGAGAAGCGGCACTCGCCGGTGGAAAGGGCTGCCCTTTGGCGGGG
>WEKW01020618.1:29147-125766 GCA_013389905.1 Sula dactylatra
GGGCAGGGCGGCCTCCGCCGCCGCTCCAGCTCCTGAAGTCGGTGGCGGCTGGATGAGGGGGGCTCCCCGCCGCCCCCCCGCCCGGCGGGACCCCTGACGGCCCCAGCCTCCGCCTCGGAGACTCATTTGGTTTGTTGGGATTTAGGGGGGTTTTTTTGTTGTTTTATTGTCACTTTTTATTTTTTTTCCTTCCGTCTCGCCCCTGCTCCAGCCAAGGTGAATGGCCCGTGGCGGGTGTAACTGGCCTCCCCGCCTCTGCAAGGGGAAAATGCTGGCCGTAGGGGTGCTGGCCGGCCTCTCGGTGCTCAGCCTCCTCGCTTATGGCTACCTGTCCTGGGACAGCCTTGGGCTCGGCCCCGGAGAGACGGAGGCGACGAGGACCGAGCTGGAAGAGGAGCTGGGGGCCGGTGCCCCCAGCTCGCAGCCGCACATCATCTTCATCCTGGCCGACGATCAGGGATTCAGAGACGTAGGGTACCACGGATCGGAGATCAGGACGCCCACTCTGGATAAGCTAGCTGCTGAAGGGGTTAAACTGGAGAACTATTACGTTCAGCCTATGTGCACACCATCCAGAAGCCAATTTATCACTGGAAAGTAAGTTTGCTACTTCGTCGTTCACCTCACTGGCTTAAACGCTGTCCCGGTTGAAAAGAGCACGGGTCGAACCTGGCTAGGTACACGTCTCTCTTACCCTGTGAGCAGAGAGGTGCCTTTCTGTTTCACTTAAAAACCTTGAACGAAACGGACTTTCTAATATGTTTGAAATAGCAACATAAAAACTCGCGCTCTGTGAGCCAGTAAGGATTCAGCACCGCGAGCTACCCCTGTGGAGTGCTGCAGCACGCTTACATTTACTGTCTTACAAACATACGTGCTAGTTGTCAAGTAATGGTGCTGTTACCGGGAAGCGTTCGGCTTAGGTTTTCTGTACCATTTCCGAGCGACTTACGGGAGGAGTCTGTGTTAGGGAGCTGAGAGCGTTAACGTTTACTCTGGTACGTTCATTGCAGCCAGCACGTTGGATCGCGGGTCTCGCTGAACCTTGACTTAATGCGAGTTCTCTCTGAGGGTTATATATTGAATTTATGACAAGATTTCCCAGCGTGTCTCGTGCGGGTGAGTGCAGGGAAACCAGACTCTCTTTCAGGATCCTCTGAGCTGCGGTATCGCTCTTGTCATGATGCGATTGCCGCTTTGTAAATGATTAGGAACTTTTCTCCTAAGCCACTAAAATAGGCGCCTCACCAAGACAGTAAAAGCAGTGTGTTGGTATTACGCTTTGCCACCTCTGGGAAATTGTGTCTTACTGGGGTCTATTGAGTAAATACCAGTTACCCAACCTAAGGGCCTTCTTACACGTGAAGGTTAATAAGGATTGCGGGGTGCATGTGCGTGTATGCATTTGAACTGTAGGAACAGTTCCCAAATAACTCCAAGCGTGGATACATTTACTCCGGAACAAAACCGCCTTGTTTCTGTTTAGCTTAACTCACTTTGACAGCAACAGGGAACTCTTAAAAGAGCAAAACAAAATGAGAGGGAAAAAGTTACATAGTTTATTTTCTCCTTTCCTTAAGTATAAACAGGAACAAGGCAATGTTAATGTTGCTGGTAAAAGAAACACATGTTTAAATAAAACAAGCGGCTGGCCTGGTGTCTTGCATCTCCATATGATAGAGCTGGAGATAATTCCTAGCCTCGGTCTAGTTCCCAGGCTTGCTGGACCAGGGAGGTTTGCATGGAGAGCTGACGTTATCTAGAGCAAGACTTCTCCACTCGTTTTTTTTTTGTTTGGTTGGTTGGTTGTTTTTTTTTTTCCTTTTTCTTTATGTGGACCGTGTCTTAGAAGAGAAGTTATTTGGAGACACGTACTCACTCATTCACAAGAACATAGTTGCCTTGCGGCAACTGAAGTCGCAGCTTATAAGGGAAGCGTGTATCTGGATAGGGTTTAATGCCTCTTGGTTGTCTTTAAAGCCGTGCAGCAGTTGGAAGCAAGGACCTGTGCCAGCAGCATGTAGCCAGCCAGCTTTCTGAGGACGGTGGTTTGGGAACCAGTACTTTACAAAGGGAATGTCATGCTGCACAACAATGACTCACGCAGCGGCTGGAGGAATGGGACAACTGGGTTCCAGGGCAACCAGGGTGCTGCGTCGGCTCTCGGAGACTGCAGAGGTTGTCTGAACACGAAAGAAATAAAAGGAAAGTAAGGAATAACAGTGACTCAGTTTAACTGTTTTAATTCTTTGTTGAATAGGGAGCAGTTTGTGCGTAAATATATACTAATAGCAAAAGGTAGCTGTGTTCTGAGGAACCCTGCTCTTTTCATCAGGTTGTCAGGCGGAAATGGATCTGCAAATCTGCCTACTTTGGTTTTGGAACCTTTTATAGGAAAAAAAGAAATTTGCTTATAGTTTGTTTTTATTTTCTTAGTCTGCTGGTTGAAAACCCTTAGAACATATTTTGTGTGTGTGTGTGTTGTTCTACTTTGGGGAAAAAGGAGCAGCAGAGAGAAAGCACTGCCTCGCATGACTGAGAAATAAGGGAGGTGGTGGCAAGGGGTTAATAGGTTTGGGTAGAGCGTTAACAAGGCAGATTCAGAAGATACTATTATCCCTTCTGGCTGGAGATAAATGCTAGTGATAACTACTTGTAATGGTTTCTTAGTAGCAGTACCTTAATTAAAATGCCAGGACTCTGAAACCTCTAGATGTGGTGTTGTGTTTTGAATTCCAAAATGTGTTAGCTCAAGGCTAAAAGCCTGCTCGTCCACTGAAGGATCACCTGGATGCTCCATGCCTCCCAATACACATCCCATGCTTAACATGTTCCAAACATTACCTGATTGACCTATGACAAAGAGAGGGACTTGTGCAAACCGGACTCATCAGGGAGCACTCAGGTTGCCAAGTGGACGTTAGACTTCAGGCAAAGAGACTGCGAATGCTCCAAATTCTTCATAGGTCTCCAGGCAGTCCTTCCAAGGCTTGTCTTAGTAAAGAGACCCTTCTTTTGGTAGCTGTCCTGTGCTGGTGAATGAGCACAGGGAAGGAGGTTGGAGGTGACGTGTCAAAAGGAAGAGGTAGAAATAGCTCTTTTTTTCCTCTTCGTGCCGTACCACAGCGTAACAGCTGGTGAGCCTGTCCTCCTGACCGCTTCTGCTTCCCTCTGTTTGCTCTCTCGTGTCCTGTGCTTGAGGCTTTGGCCTACTTTCATTTCTTGCTTTCTGCCAGTATTACCTTCTTCCCCATTCGCTCCATTGAAAGCGATTGCTTTTAGGCTAATAGTAAGGCTGGCTTCCGCAGCTTTTTTTATTTTGGGCTTTATTTATGGGTGCGGGGAGGGGGTTGCAGCTGAGCTGAATCTTGGGAACGGAGAAGAAAAGTGTGAGCCAGTGGGCTGAGTGCCACATGTGATGTGCTCTCCCGGCCGGCTGCGCTGGGGCCAACGTGGGGAGGTAAGGGAAGCGGCTCTCGGGAAGCAGCTCAGCCCGTGCTCCGCAGCTGCACAACTGCAATCCCAGCAGTGATCTGGGCGAGAGAGTTTGCTCTGGCTCGTGCTGCTCCTGGGACCGCGGCAGTTCCTGCCCGAGATCCTACAGCTGGATTGAAAATTTGGTCATTGGTGGTTTTTGGAGACTCGTCCCTGTTGTCGCTTTGTGCTGGTTTGAGCAGGGCGGCGGCCTGCGCGAACTCAAGAGGTTATTGACCTGCTGATAAACTGTAGAAAGACTGTAGGCATGTTTGGCTTTGCTATTTTTCTTTTTTTCCCCTTCTCCCAAAAGATGTGAGTGAACTGAGGTTGTCCTCCAGACCAATTGCATTGCGTGATGCAGTATTTTTTGTGTTGTTTTCCCCTTGAAAGTAATAGGCATGCCTCAACAAATTAAATAATTTAAGCGGAATAGCTCAGGATACCCAGCTTTAAACTAGTGCTGAGGTGAAAACTATCTTACACGGGCACTGACTTAGGGAAGAAGGTATTTGCACGTTGTGCGTACATCAGCCTTGCTGGAGTATCCTTAAGATACCGAGACATACGGATGCGGCACAGAATGCAACTGAACTAAAAGACTATCTTTTAACTCATCCACGAAAGAAATGAGAAATAAACACATTTCTGTTGTTTTTGCTATTGTAATGTATATAGAAGAACATAAAAAAATAGTGGCTCAGGCTTCTTCAAGTTCTCCCAGCTAGGAAAAGGGGTTCAGAACGCACAAGGATACTCAGCCTGTGCCCAGCGGCCGGCTGGCCAAGCACTTGTTGGGATAGCTGATGTATCTCTGTGCTTAATAGCCTTGATGATTCGTTACTGCATCAGTAATCTTGTAGGACGGTTCGGTAGTACAGTTTCAGAAGATCTTGATTTGTGGAACAATACAGATCACGTAACGTACTAAGAAAATCTAAGATTGTTTGTGCGAGAAGTTTTCTACACGTGCGTGTATGAGAGTGGATTGAGATGAGGTAGAGAGTGTAACATTGATTTGTTATGGTCACATGTGGTGTTGCTTATTTAGATAATTTGTTAAGTTACATTATTGTGAAGAGTCATCTCCTTTTTCAATGAGGAATTATTGAAACATAGTCAGTGTGTGGACAGATTCCCAGAGTTTTTTTAAGAAATTTTGAAAGATTGCAGCCAAAAGGAGGAGTATTCGTTTGAGCTGGTGAGACAAAAAGACTACAAGCTTCAGTGAACATCTGTTGGGGGAGTTGACTCGATTCTATAGAGGGTATCATGCAGTGTAGTTGTATTTGCTGGAGCAACACTTAATTTAGCAAAGGAATTTGAGAAATAAGACTGATAAGAAAAGAAGGAATCTAGACATAATGCGCCATAAATGTTTTTGGTGTTACGTAGGCAGCAGACAACTACTTCCTCTTCTAGGCTCCCAGTTTTCTGCTGACCATCGGACTTGTAACCTTATGACCGTTATGTGCACTTTGCCACAGGAAGGTTCCTGACCTATGCAAGAGTGGGGATCTCTGTTGGTAGTAACTGATGCACAGCTAGGGTTACAGATCACTAAGGAAGCCGAACTCGTTTACAGTGAATGCTTATGAATCATGGAAGCCCTACACTAATCTCAAGAATGAGCTTTGCATGGTGGATGGAATGTGGAGATGGAAGATGTTGAGAAATGTTGAAGGGCTGGGGAAAGAAATCCTTTGTTTTTCCCTGGGATAAAATGAAATACTGAGAATTTGCACATCCAAAGCAGACAGAAAGAAATTGTACAATCAATAAGCATAATCAAAGTCTTCTTTTAATACAAATAATTATCCCTGTTATCTAATTATAGAAATATTACACACACATATATAGCTACATATAGCTAGTTAGTATATATTCTCTTCTAGGCATCCCTGTGTAGTACTACATAGTTCGCGATTAAAAATGACAATGCCTTGCAAACTAAGACTTATTTTGACAGCCAGGAATAGACTAGAGGAAAGTTAAAATACTTTGAATTGAAAGCAGTGCAGCTGACTTGCAAGCAAATAGAAATATTGTATTCTGGGGGTTCAGGGTTCTTGGTAAACCTTTTCTTTCCCTGCTTCTTGGGCGCGTAATGGTCCAAACTGCAGTTTCAGCAGTTTGGTTGCTCTGAGAAGGATCCAGTACAACGGTGTGCGACTGGGAGCTTATCTTCTATGCTCTGAGTTGAAATGAAGGGTCTCAAAGACTTGACGGGAATACTGGGAAATATATGTAACACTCCATTATATATATATATTCCCTACTTTGTAGTTAGCAAAATACAAAGAACTGCAGAATATCAGCCCTAAGTATCAAGAGATGGTCTGACGCTTTATCTGCTCTGAAGTAAAGAGACTTGGCAGTCATCAGTCCCGAGTTTAATTCTGATCAGCGTTTCTGTTAAGAACCTGGGTGATGAAATAAATTGTTCCGATTAAATATGCCACTAAGGTAGGGGGGACTGCCAGCATTAAGGGACTGTAGTGATATCGAAAATCATCATGACAAATTAGAGAAACAATCTGAAAAAAAGCAGAATTCAAGTCAGCAGTGATGAATAGAAGATGCTATGCTGGAGCAAGAATGATTTTACAAGCAGAGGACGGTTAACAACAATTAGCATTTCTTTAGGAAAGTAGCTGGAATTATAGTGAATCATGCACTGATTATAAAGTCAGCAATGTCATGCTGTTACAAAAAAAGGCAAACATCATACCAGTTTGTATAAACAGGGGAGCCTAGCAGATACATGAAAGCAGCCCTTCTGCTCTACAGCTGGCGCACTTGTGCCCAAACTTGGGCATCGCTCTCCAAGAGCAACGTGCATGATTGGATAGTGTCCAGAGAAGGGTGACCAGATACCTCAGAAAGATAACTGTGGAGAAAAGATCAGAAGAACTGGAGTTGTTTATTCTAAAGAAGAGAAAAATGAGACAGGACACAGTAAGTCTTCAAGAGCTACGTGAAGAGAAAGGGCGTAATGTGGTTTTAGTGTCTTGCCGGATGGTACAAGAAATGAGGGGCTTCCTTGAGCAGACTAAAAACTTCCAGTTAAATAACAGGGAAAACTTTCAGATGCGAAAGATGGTGAAACACGGGAATAGCTGGCTTTGGGAAATTGCTGAGTTTCCTCATTGGCAGTCATTAAGAACAGACAAGACAAATATGTCAGGAATGACATAATGTAGTTGAATCTGGCTTGGGGAAAAGGGTTGAACTGGATGGCTTCTCTTCCAACTCGTATTCATCTGTGGCTCATTTGAAGTACATAATAACTACAGAAGGCGTTCTGAAGGAGAGTGTTCATAAAATATTTTTGAATGCTAATAATGATTTCAGCGTTCATTCTGAGAGAAAGTAGTCTGTATGAAAGTTTCACTTCAGGTTTCTCCTAGAAATTCCTGGTTTCCATCTCCTCATTTTCTCTGAAAATTTTCAAGATTTTTTCCCCCTAGGCCTTCATAACTCTTGCGGAATGTATTATTTACTTCTGCTGCCTTCTTTCAGGCTAGTTTGTGGGACTGCTGCCAAAGATGTTGAGGTATCTTTTTCCATGTTGTCGTTATGTCTTTTGCTTAGGATGACATTATCCATAGAGAGAGCGATATATATGCAGCATACACAGAGACAGAATAAATAATTAAATGCAAGGGCTTCCTTTTCTTGTTTTGTTCTGCCTCTGTGCTCTCCTCTGTTCGTTCTGCAGAAAATTAGATCCAGGTACTGAGCTGCTCTATGGTCTTAAGCTGTAAGTCGTCTGTTCATATCACCATAATTACTAACACGCTGTACAAAGGAGCATTTGGAGGAAAGAGTTGGAAAGAAAACTACATGCAAACAATAAAGATTTTAAAAAAAAAACCCAACATGGAGGGAGTAGCAAAGTGTAGTACAGGTTGTGATAACTTTTTCTTGCATCGCTTTCTGGTAACATTTAAGAATATTGTTTGATCGTTTAGGTCCGCTGCTTACAAGACAAACATAGCGTTACCTGGCACATATAACTAGCTAGGTAGTGGAAATGGATTAACCTTTTTTTTCTTTTTTTATCGTCCAACTTGTACAAAGTGCAGTAAGTTAAAGAAAGACGGTTGGAAATAAATTTATAAAATCTGTGATTGTAAATTATCAGTACTCTGAGGAGTTTAAGTTATAGACTTTTATCCTGCGAGGTTTTGGTTTTTTTTTTTAACTGGAAAAGAGAAATCATATTCCATGGAAAAGTTAGGCTTAAAATAATTAAGGAGTTTTGCTCATTCAGCATTGTTCCTGAGATGTTTGCTTTGTAATCGATGATGCATGCTGCTGCCTACAACAATAACTTGAATGAGTGGTAGTGGAGGACTGCTCTTATAAAAACTCTCACTTTTCAGTGTTACTCTCCCCTCGTGAGACCTTTTAAGCAAGTCAAGATGGGAAACCGAGATGGGTGTCTGGAAATAAAACCGTGTAGTAAAAAGATGGGGTTTACTTTCATGTCAAAGGATTTAGAGCAAGACGATCAAGTTAGATTGGACTTAATATTTGGACAAATTAAATTCATGTTTTCATTAAAATACTTTACATTTCATAGAAAGATTTGCCAGATTTATGAGCTAAAGGTCAGATGGGAGAGATCGGTTTGCTTTCTTTTTGTCTGTGCGACACTTACGTTGGCGATAACACCAGGTTTGTTTTCATAATTTTGTGTATCTTAGTTCTGGTTTTGAGTTTTAAGTCAATTTTGTATTTGTTTTGTCAAATTAGGGCCTCTGCACACGTTAATACAATATTGTTTTACGGTAACGGAGACCTTTAAACTTATCAAATGTTTGCTCAATCTTGACTCCATTTAAAATGTGCCTCTTTTTTATTGCTCCCATGATGTGCGCCTAGCAAAGCAGTCCTCATAGAATCGAGGACATTCTTGTTGTAATATTTCATATCCTTAGAGTTATAGTTCGTTAATATGTGCACGGGCAAATAAAAATCATAATAAAATACGAGCAACGTAAAGTATAAGCATTTGTTTTGTATTACCACATGTCAAAAAAGATGAGTGGATGAAAACTAAGCCATTAGATTTATGGAACCTGTGGTTATCTTTGGATTTCTCCCCCCCCCCCCCTTTTGACAAACTAATACAATAATTGATTTCACATTTTGGGGAGTTAGATTTTTTTTTTTTCTTGTGTTGTAGTAATTGCCGTGAATTGTTTTTTATATGAACAGTTCAGAATGTGTTGTGGAATCTGGTAATTCCTGTTAAAAAATCTAAAATATTAATGTTTAGTAATGGATACCGTTTGACGCAGGTGAGCAATTGCCTCTTCGGTGGGTGACACTTCATGCTGCTTTTCTTCATGTTCTACTCTAGACTTGTACAGTTCCTTGCAGTGTGAGGAGCTAGCACTTTCTCATTAATTCTTAGCTGTAAATCTTTGAGATTTCCTACCTCCCCTGTATTTTTTGCCTTGTTTTGTATTGACTCATAGTCCAATTTTCTATCCTGAGGTGAGTTTCCTTAGTTTTACGATATATGCTTAAGAATGAATGAGGTAATTTCACCAGCCTTAATTCATTAGGTTAATATAAATAGTACAAGGTAAACAAAGATTGCGCCTGTGTGAGTGATCCTGTGCAGGATGGGTTTGCTTTCTCTATATCAGCAGTCGTCTTGTAATAGCTGTCCAATTTATTAGCTCTCTTTCTTAAAGCCAGTAGATCTGGCTGGTGACCTCATCTTGTCTCTGTAGATGGAAATTGGTAGGCTGAAATGCAACATGAAGAGTTCAGAAAGAAATTAAGATGACACTAATGGGTAACAAATTTAAAATATTAATATAAAAGATGTTTTGACCATTGAGGTTTGACTAAAATAGCTTTCGACGTTTTGAGGCCTGTGATGAAATCGAAAAATTTTAAATAGGGAACTTGATTGTACCTGCTGGCTCATAATAAGAAATAAATTAAACATGTTTCATGATTCTAGTTCAACTGCAATTGTAATAGGTTAATTAACTGCGTCAGCTATCACCTGCTTATTAATTCAGGCTGTTCCCACCATATTATCAAGCTGTAGCTTGGGGGTGGGGGGAAACATTGCTAGAGTTGGAAAACAAGTCTGGGATAATGAAATACTTTTTTAATATGCTTCAAATATGAAATCATCTTCCCAAATGTGTATATGAAGAGACCGTATTAGATAATAAGCATTAAGGCAGACATTTTTAATATTGTAAGTGTTCTGTGGCCCCAGAGCCTTTATTTTCAACCTAGGGGCAGAAAATCAGTGTATAGGAACCAAACCTCTACCTTATTTTTCTTACACTTAAACACCTGATTAATAAAGACCTTTGTGCCTTGACAGCTTTCGCACTGCCGTGGCATGTAGTATTTTTAGGTGGTTGGTCGTGATCCACAGGTGAACTGCACCTTGCACATGGACAGGGGTGTGACAAGAAGGGGGAAGGCTGCTGAACTAGCGGCACCCACAAGTGTGTGACCTGGGGGGCCATCGCGCGCTGGGGAGGGAGGAACATGAGAAAGAGCATAGAGCTAATCATAGTTTACGTCTGAGGCACCAAACGTGCATTCCCATCCCATGCTTTGGAGGAAAAAGCAGTCCAGTGCCTCCTTTAAAAGGCATATAATAAGTCATAGAAATGTATTTTGTTATTAATATTTAGAAGCATAAGTATGGAAGTGTTTATTCCAATATTTGGAAGGTCCCACAAATCTTAACCTTGCTTAAAGTCGCAATCCTTGGCAGTTATGTAGAATCAGGCCTAAACTCCTCAGCTTTGTGGAGCGCATTTTAATTCCAGTACATCCATTTATCAGAACATTAGCTGTTTTCTAGATAAACCTCTTGTGTCCATTTTCAGATTCAGTGCATCTTTCTCTTCATTTATACATTTTAAAGAGTTTCTTCCCTGATAGAGAATATTGTACCATTACGAGATAACATTACGTCATTTTTCTTAACATTTATAGACCGTAAGTGGGTACCAAGGTACTACTGTAGAGACCATCTCTGGGATAATAAGCTCTCATAAGAAATTAGTTCCCTTCTGTTTTGAAGAAGGAGAAAATTACAAATTTGAAGAAACATTACAATTTGAGGAAAATGTGAAGCTGGAGGGAGTAGGGAAAATTGCTCATGGGGTAGGTGGAAGCAATGTAGTATCTTTAGACTAAATATACTCTAATAGATATACGGTTACCTCACAAATCGTGCCTCTCTGAATTTAATAAACTTTGCCAAAACAATACGTGCCATCACACTTTATAGTTTTACTTGTCATGTATTATAGTTCCTAGAATCAGAGAAAACTGGGTTTGAGGGGATCTCTGGAGGTTGTCTAATTAGGCCTTCTGCCAACTTATATTACATAGCAGGGACACGCTGACTTCATAAACTCTCTTTTATTGTTTGTTTCCTCCTGGAAATAAGAAAATATTGCAAAGTATTCCAGGAATTGGAATCTAGACTGTTGTTAGGAAATTCCCTAGCTTTACCCAGTTACTAATTTTAGTGAGCTTAAGAAAACTGTTTCATGAACTTTTTCGTATTTCCATTCATG
Organism: Sula dactylatra; assembly: GCA_013389905.1. Taxonomy (NCBI): domain Eukaryota; kingdom Metazoa; phylum Chordata; class Aves; order Suliformes; family Sulidae; genus Sula; species Sula dactylatra. The sequence continues at coordinate 40,202 of WEKW01020618.1, forward strand.
TCTTAAAAACATTTTTTCTTCCCAAGGGCAAATTAGTTTGGTGATTTTGTTAATGAGCACAGCATAAAGGCGGCTCCTTCCTTAACTGTTCCATAGTCTTGTTTTCGAGAGCCTTCAGAGAAAGCTATTGTAGTGTGTTTGCTGATTTCTCCTAAAGCAGAGTTTTTTGACTTTTCTACTTACCTTACTGCCATCATTTCAAAATCATTCTGATTTGCAGTCGGCTTCTGGAGTTTACCATCCAGTAGGATGCTTTTCTTCAGTTTTCTCACTGCCTCATACACAAGGTGAAGCCTTGAGAGCTGGGCTTGTTACTGTGCAAAAGGCAAGGCTGAGGGGAATCTCAGCCCTGTCTTCAACTACCTCCTTGGGAGGAACAGAACGCAGAAGCAGGTTCTTTCAGAGGTGGCTGGGGAAAGGAAGAAAGGTGGTGGGCACTGGTCATGTCAAGGCTAGATCAGGCTGCTCAGAGAGGCTGTGACATTTCCATTCTTGGAGAAATTTAAAGTCAACTGGAAAGTGCCCTGAGCAACCCGGTTTAGCTTGGAATTAGCCCTGCTTTTGTAGAGGGTTGGACCAAATGACCTCCGCGAGTCGCTTCCGACTTAAATTATTTCATGGTTCAAATTTGTCACAATAAAATTCCAGGTGAAGGGGAGGAAGGAGCAACTTCCGTATTTTTTTCTCCCCCTGTAGAAGTACTCTAGGCAAAAAATGAAGTATTTGGAATGTATGCCTGCTTGGTTTATGGCTGTCTTAACCAGTTGGAACACTTGTATCTCAAATTCTGAATGGTCGCCTGTACTTTTACCGGATCTATGCAGGAAGTATATACATTACTAAAGATAGAGAGACTTGCTTGTGTCAGGTATGTTCTTCACTGAAGTGGTTGTACAAGTAGTGAGATTTATTTCTGTCGTCTTCTTAATTTCGTTGCTCCTGCTGTTACAATATGGAATTCATGTTAATAGGAAGATGAGAGTTCGATCCTGTATACAATGCAGAAGGAAGATAACGTTTCCTTGGTTCTTAATTTTGTAACTCTACAATTTTGGCCCTTTTACATTACAAAACCTTTAAGGCTTCATTTAAGATTAAAAAGAATGAGCCTCTCTCAGGAACGTTAGGCCATCTTGGTAATACTAGGTGTATATGCTGTAAGTGATGTGGTCTTATGTCATGATTAAGAGCTTAGGCAATACTGTTTGACACTGTCACAGCCCTGTTGAGACTCCCTGTCACAGATTTCATTTTGTAACCTTTGGCAGTAACGTGCTTCCCACGGTGAAAACGCATGTAGCATCTCTCGGAGTTTTAAGGTTCTCTGATTTCAATGTTCTGTATGTTTTTGCCACCTGAGACAATTGCATCGTTGATGTATTGGGTTTCCACTGTTACCAGCTTCTGTTTTCGTGTTTCCTGTATCTATATGAAATTTTGGGACTGCTTTATCTGGTTGTCATGAGGCTTTGCAGAATGAATCTTGCCAGGGTTGAGTTGATTGCAGACCAGAGCCCAGCAGCAGCAGGCTTTTTAGCCTCCATTTGGAGGAGTCAAATATTTTCATAGACATTTTCAGTTGCGATGCTTCTGCTTGCTTTGAGCTCAGAGCTTTCTATTCAGTACATTTTATTTCTGCCATACAAAACAGTGGCTGTTTTCCACTGGGGAAATGTAGCTCAAGTAGTGTGTTGATGTCTTCTATACTAACCTCAAGGCTGTTACCTGTGTTGTTGCTAGAAGCCAAGTGGCTTTCTTCCGCATCCTTTTGATACTCTGCCTGCTGCTATTAAATGTGACCTTGAAGCACACTAGAGTGTAGTAGTCTGAATTCTAGCTGTTATCTCCTACACTGCATTTGTTAACTAGGCATGATCTTTACCAGTAAGCTGATTTAATGGTTTTGTTTTGTATAGATGTAGCTTTTCTGTGCAAGTCCTTATAGTGCTTTTGAATCTGAAAAACTGTCATGTTAAGATGATACTTCGTTGTTCAACACGCGTTCTCTATGTAACTGAGTCATACCTGCTCACTTCAGTAACAAAAACAAGTATTTTGCTACCACTAACCGTGGTGAGTCAGCTTAGTTAAGGCAAAATTAAGTTTGGGGGCTATTTTGCTTTGGTTTTCTTAGTAAACAAGTCACAGTCTGAGACATCTTAAAAGAAAAAAATCAAAGTAACGCATTTCTGTGTGAAATGATTTCATGTTATAGTTGGGTTTTTTGTGGGGGTGGGCTTGGAGGGGATTTCTGCTCCTTGGATCTTCACAATAAATATATTTAGGGTCAGAGGCAGATACAGCAGAAAAAAATCTAAGCAGTCAGTCAGATGACAAAGATTTTACTTTCTGACCTTGGGATCATTTGCCCAGGTTCATGTGTTGGAAGCCCTCCCTGTAGGGTGAAGGCACCCGTCACGTGAGAGGAAAAATGGTGAACAATCCCTCTTCCTTCCCTCTTAACCGGGAGAAAGCTCTCTCCTGGTTTGTTTTTCTCTTGTGAGGTACATGTGTCTTAGAAAATAAGGCGAGAGTAGCATAGGCATGATGGTAGGGATGCTTGTGTCAGAAGAGGTGGTTTTTCTAAATAATACTGAATGCAGTTAAGTTGATAGTAATTGTAAATTAAGAAGAAGTTCCTGTGTTAGAATCATTGATTTAAATTATTATATGGAACATGTGAATGAAAAACAAAAGAACAAATATTCTGAGTGTTTTAAAATTCAGGTATTCATGCCAGACATTAATTTTGGTATTCATAATGCAAATTTTTTGTGTAAGAAAAACAGTGGTAGTTGAAAATAATATGGCTGGCGCCACGAAAAGCAGCTTTTTTGTGCAAGTTCACCCTTTAGGGAGTAATGAAGTCATTACACATACCCTACTCCTGGCATCTAACTTACATGCAAATGAAAGCACCAAAGCTGGGACCCTGCATAGCCATATATATATAGGGTAAGTGGAGATAAATGGACACCTCTGAAGAGGTGACTCAAAACACATTAGTTGCATACTTAAAGTATATGACTGCTCCCCCTGTGTGTAAAATGCGCTGAAGAGAATTCTTTGAGCCTTACCACGCGTGCTTTCTGACAGTTGGAGAAATAAATAACGAATGAAGGGCCGTATCCAGCAGAGTTGTGCTGGATAAAGGTCTTTCAAGAAGGACAATGGCAGGTTTGTTTACTGGGGCTGGGGAGAAGTGGGATAGTAGCTAGAGCATACTACAAGGGTTACCACATCTGTCCTGGATTGACTTTATGGCCGCAGGCAGGCAGCATAACTTGTCCAGTCTTCAACTTGCACATCTGCATCACTGAACCTTCTTATGATGTTGCCGTTACAGGTTTGGAGCCGGGGAGGTTTCTGAAATTTAATCAACACTTATTAACTTGACCCACTTGCCAGTTTCTTCTGCAATCTCCCAACCTTCTAGGGCAAAAGCACAGGAAATTATTATGTCCATAGTAATACTAGTTCTCTGTGCAATGCTTCCCTCCCATGCTTCAGGATGCCTCTTTGACCTTTTTCACTCTATCTCCCAAAAAAACCATTTGAGCCTTTCAGGTTGTTCCAGAATCAGTTTTAAACATTTGCAGCCTCCCAAACATCTTCCAGGCTTTCCCACCAGGTTGTCCTTTTCTCTCTGCTTCCAAGGCCAATCAGTTCAGCTGCCCAGACTTAAATCCGTTTTCTTCATTTCCCTCCTTATCCTGTCTCTGGCACCAAGCGAAGGGGGAGCCAAACCAAGTCTTCTCCACAAGAAAGAATCGTATCATCCTGTCCTTTAGTTCTCTCTCTAATTCCTCAGGTATTTTTGGCTGAATAGCAAGCTTGATGTATCTTTCAGACGCAATCAGAATTTATGATCATGCTAATCAGTTACGGGCATGCACGCATGCAGCTTTTGTATCTGTAAGGTAAGAACACTTATACTTGCCTTATCAGAGTATTTTAAGGCTGGATTAATTATAGTTGATCGCAGTAGTAAATAAACTTTAAGGAGTATCATAGATAATAAAGATAATAATAATAATCCTTGCACAGTTCTGAAAATATTTTAAAACAGTTTAAAAGCCTGCTGTCGAAGGGGAGTTTCTAATAAATATTTGATTTTTACCCCATAGCTTGCTATCAGCGTAGTATTTTAAAACTGGAAGAGAAAAGGTGGTACTAACAGGGAGAAGAAGGAACCTTATAAAGGTTGGACTAATCCTAAGAATGTTTGAAAAGAAAACAAACCTAAGGCACTTGGAAACAGTTCAGGGATTTCTAATTAGGTATGACATGATATGATATGTGATGTGATATGATATATAGGCAAGATTGTTCACCTTTTAAGTTCACCCTTCTTTATTCAAACCAAACCATGCTTTACTACAAGTCCTGGAATTTAGTTCTCTGCTACTGCCAGCTTGTCTAGCAGTGTAGGGAAATTTGTTACACTTTGGTTTGCAATCTGATACGAGAACAAGGTGTTTTCAGAAAAGCAGATGTTCTTTTTACGACTGCAGCATCCTGGGTCCAGCCCCTCTTCGCGATGGCTGGCGTTGCTGGACCTAACTCCCGCAGGCGCTGCCAGCGTTCCAGTAGCGGGGAGGAACTTGCCGTCTTTGTGCTAAAGGAACAAATCAAACACTGTGCTGCTCAGACTGGTTTTTCTCAGCTATTCTCTGTGGATCTAGCTGCTTTTGCAGCGCAGCAGAGTGGGCTGTTTAATAGAATGTCAGCTGGACTGACTGGCTTAGGCACAGCTAGTGCTCTCTGGATGGGTTTTTTTATGGCTCCTGAACTTGCTGGCTTGCTTCTGGCCAGTTAGGAATGGAGAGAACAAACTGGCATTTGCTGCTTTGTATCCATACAGAAACCTGTAGAAAACAGGGATTTAAGAAATCTTAATAAATTACCTAGTCCATCCTACTTTAAGAAATTGTAACAAAAATATTATTAAATTATGTGGGAATAAATTGTTCCTAAGAACCTTCAGCAAAGATTTCCATGCTTTCCCCAGGCAGCCTTAACTATAATTTCTGTTATATAGCTTTTAAATTGTCTAACTTCCATCTTTCTTTCTGCAGTTTAAGCCTATGATCTCTTGACAATTCCCAAGTGAAGAACGAACTTTGCTACGAAAAGGCGATAAATCTCCTATACATCTGAAGTCTATTATCATGTCTCTGCTCTTCCCTTCTCCAGCCTGAGTAAAATCAGTTCTTTCCATCTTTCCACATAGATCTTGGCTTATGTACCTCTGATGACTCTTAATGTTCTCCTCTGGATTTTTTATATTTGGGCCTATTTTTCATGAAAAGTGACGCCCAGAAGAGGACTCAATGTTGCAGTTTAAGTTTGACCAGTACTGCCTCGATGTTCTGTTCTAAATCCCAAAGTTTCTAAAATATTTTCACTGTTGAGTAACTGGAAGAGCAGTACATCAACTCCTTTACTGGCATGAATTTACCTCAACAGAAAATCTGGCCAAAACATCTGTGTATCAAAGAGCTTATGACTCTTTTTTTCCACTGCTGATGGGTAGGAAACGTCACAAGAACAACAGATTTTGTACTATTTTTACCAATGAAGCTGTGATCTGCAAATTAAAACAAGATGATTCTCCTTATGGGTTTGTTCCTGTTGGGGCACCCCCGTGCTGGTGCAGTGCAGGTCAAAGTACACTCAAGCCACCCCAAACCATGATAAGATAACAGCCAAGTTGGAGGTACGTCCCCTCTCTGGTCTGAATGTTTGGATATGAAGCAAACGCGTTTCCTTTTCCTCTAACAGACCTGAAAAACCTTTGTCAGCTGTTTTATTGCTTTACTTTAAGCAGGATGTCATATGTTTTACTTAACCAGTCGCTTTTGTACATCCCAGTAAGACGATGCTTTTTTTCCACAACGTCAAGTCATTGCTGACTCATCTTCTGACTGGGTTACCAGTAAGCCCCAGATAATTTTTTCTGTGAGAAAATAAGTTTGTGCAGTTGATTATTCCTACCTGAAAGCACTACTTTGCAGTTGTCATAAGTGAATTGCCTTCTGTTTAGTTCAGGCTATCCCTCCAGTTCAGGTTCATTTTGAATTTCAGCTTTCCTCTCCAAAAGGCAATGCAGCGGTTCTGCTAGCGCAAATCCACAGCCTGCACAGGTAATGAATCTCGGTTGTGTACTTCTGATAGCGAGCAAGGAAGGATTTGTCTTTTACTAGTTGTAATTTCTCCACAGGTGGGGCTGAGCTTGTGGCTCATGGACCTTCAAGATAAAGTTGCTTGAATATATTTCTTCCCAAAAAATCGTCTGTATCGCAGATCAGGGTGATCGTAAGTCATATGCAGGGCCAGAAAGCGAATATGCAGGTACGGCTCCTGAGGTCAACAATACAAGTACACTTGTACTCTTTAATATTCTCATTGCTTTTGTTTCTCTGCTGAGGAAAGACCAATTTAATGAATTAATGGGCATTGACATTTGAAGGCATTTTCTTAAAAGACCATTTGAAGCTGCCGGGTCTTTTGAAGTAGACATATGGTGTTTAACAGGAAGGACATTTTCTACAAAATTACTGTTGGGGCCTCGTTAGCTTTTAAAGATTAGAGATGACCAATCAGGCATGCTCCAGGTGTTTCCTCTACTGTAGCCAATACCTGTTTTTATTAGAAACATGACCTTTATTTCCTTTTGAATCTGGTCCAGCAAAATGGAATTGTCACTTATTATCAGCGAATTGGACTTTGGTTTCAGGAATAAACCATGCATGTTCTTAATTGTGCATGAGAGTTTCATCTCTCCTTCTCCAAGGAACGTGGATTCTGATGAAGGAGGTAGGAAAAATAATCCCTTACTAGATCGAAACCATCAACATTATATCACAAAAAATAGAAATTGTAAGTTTCTTTATTTAAACTTGCAGAGAGCAAGACCTGTCGCTTGGCCAGGGATTCCTGTTTTTTGTATATCAGCAGATTTTGTTGTCTTTTTTCTTTAACATTACTAAAACATCCTTGTGAATTGGCCAGATTCACAGTAGTGTAGTTTAGTAAAATTCAGTGTTACTCCTAATTTTCAGAAGAGAGTGCTGAAGATTTTAAACCTTCACTATTCAAAATAAGTGCTAAAGAAGTACCCAGCCTTTGAAAAAGGCTTCCTAGAAGAAGAAACACAATGCTCAAAAATACATTACCCGTAGAAAGAAATACTGTCATTTCCCTGCAGCGATGATAGAACAGTCTGTAGAATAGACGTCTGTTGGCCTTCTTAATGTATTGCCTGACCTAATTTTTAAGTGCAACTACTGTATTAAGAATCATCATCCAAATGAAAATTATGGCAGAAGAGTTCTAGTTTTAAAATGATTTATACTAAATGATCGTGTACATAATTGGAAGTAGTTTTTAAAAGAACTGTCTTGTGTCCAATTTAAAAGGGAAAATAATGGAACACTGAATGCCAAGTAAAGTTTTGGTATCTAGAAAAAGATTAGCAAGGGAGACATAAAAGTTTTCTTTTTCTCTACCTCCATTCTTCTATGGAAAATAAATTTGCTGTCTCACTTGAACTTTCAATCTTCTGGCAGCAAATGTACATGACTGTAGTAGCTGGCTTTTAAAAAAAAAAAACAAAACTGTGCAAAAAAACCCACCCCTGTCTAGCCTAATTCCCTTGGCTTGCACGTGGGAAATTTTGAATTTAGCAAATGGAACAAGCATGGTCTGAATCTGCTCTGTTTGGTAGCAGTTGACAAGTTGTGTCGAAACAGTCCTGCGTAATTGGAATTAAATTCTGCACATTTTTGAAGGAAACACTTGCAAATATTACCACGCTGCAAAAGTGTGTGAAACAGTTGGTGCTGGTACAACACTGGCCATGCAGGAATGGAATTAAAATATTTCCCCTCTGCCATCTGTTTGTTCTAGGCTTATCAGCTGCTAATGCCATACAGAAACTGTGTCTCTATAGTACGCTGATCCAGACTGAGAATATTTTCCTGCATAAACAGTTTTCTTTTCAAAGAAATCTTTCAGCGGTTGGGCTTTAACAACCATGCTTTAATTGCAGTCAATTTGTGTCGCCCCACAATGTCCGATGCATCAAAATCTGCTGCCCTTCACAAATAATAACCTAGCATCAGTTGCATTGACATGAATGGAAATACTCCAGGTTTACAGCGGTCCAGTGCAGACTAGTTAGTGACTTCGTATTGGAAAGTACTCAAATTCTGAGTCTAAATGAACTAGAAACAGAGCAGAAATTTAACCTCACATCCTTTAAAAGTATACGAAAATATTTTATGCAAATAGCCTGAACACCGCAGACTTCATATAATAAATTTCAGTCATTTCTTTTAGGAAACGTTAGCAAAGGAAAGAGGTTACTTGGAAATGAGCTCTAGAAAAGTCTACTGTAAATATAAATCAGCATAAAGAAAGACTGACTTTAGTGGTTCTTGCAGTTCAAAAATGTAATTTTAAAAATTCATTTTATGTTTTTAATTTTACTCTTTCTTCCAAAGTCAACCAGTGACCGTATTTCATCTCCCACCCCTGTGCTGGGTGTATGGGTCATGCTGAGTCAACATGTGTTACTCACGCGGGAAAGCGTGCTTCATGTTTTCCTCTGCGTTCCCATTCTATCAAGCAAGTGATGCTCAGTCAGCGTCAGGGACTAGGAATGCAACGTGCTCAGCCCATGCCATCTCCTGTCGTGGCAATGCCCTCTCCATGCCTGCAGAAAGAAGCGGGGGAAAGGTGGTATGCAGCGATATAGGAGGCATTTACAGTTTCTACACTCATCGTGACTATTCAGATGCTCAGGACAGCCTTAGGAGGCTGGTAAAGAGCCAGAGTTACATTGCAGTGTGCTGCTAATGTCGAGTACGTGGGTCCATCTCTTGCCTGGCACACGCAGGAAACAAAGCAAGCAAATTACCTTAGCCAGAGACAAAACTTCATCCATCTCCAGAGACAAAGTCCCGATCAGATGACTTCCTAATTTTCTTAATTGTTAATGACTTCACTCTTCCTAGTATTTGGTGTGCATTTCGGAAACGTCATTTTGCCATTACTGTATTTTTACATTAATATATCTTCGTTTTGGTAGCTAGATGAACCTACATTTAAGAGCCGGTGAAGCCGTTACTTACGAGATTTTATTTAATACGCACACATGGTTTTGCCATGGTTAATGAAAAGATACGACCTATTAAAATAGAAATAATTTGTTAAACATAAAATGGCATTCCCTTAAAGCTATAATTTGATATACCGTTTAGAAATAAAAATGTGGATTTTCTGAAATTAGTTGTTTAGTTAAATAAATCTAAACAAACCCAGACAGTCCGTTTAGGTAAGTGGTAGGCACTGGAATACAGGTAATAAAAAACCAGAGAAACGCACACACGCAAACACACAAAAAACTGAATGCAGCTTAATTGTATGTCCCCTCCCATTTTCTGTTCCCTGTTGGGACGGAGGATCCTGATGAAAAAACTGCTTGTGCTCTGAGTTCGCGTGGTGCAACTAGAGATTGGCATGCCAGAAAACATGGCAGGGAGGGATCAGATTGCTTCCCTTCACTGAAACAGGCGATTTAACCTATTTACTATGTATGGTACACAGTCGTCAGTCTTTAAGAAAAAAGCGTTCACAGGCTGTGTGTGTTTGCTGATGCCGCTTGCTTCTCAATTTGCACCTCATCAATTCATTATTTAAGGAAGTGAGGAAGGAAAGAAACCATGTCTTAATTTGTGTAGGTGGATGATAATGCAAGAGCCAGTGAAGCAAGAGGACAACGTGAGGCTGAACCAAGAGCAAAACATTTTCTAGGAGGGAGAACGTGCAGCCATCGTCGTGCTGCCTGTGCTTATGCAGGGCAAAAGAGCCTCAGTAGCACCAACGCGCGGGTTGGTTACGCAGGTAGATGGCAAAAGAGAAGAAACAGGAAAGATGGGCCTGTCTTACCCCTCTTTCTGTCCTCCTTTGTTGTAACCTACCCTCCCACCCTGGACTTGCTCTAGGAATTTTTGAAAGCCATTTTCGGAGGGACAAAGGATGAGAAATCCAGTATCTGTAATTGCCATCGCAGACGTTTGAGAAAGTCACTGAACCATGGAAACTGCAGCTACCTCAGTCTTAAAGCTTTGGCCTTCCATAGTTGCTTCTGTCAAAGGATTTCATGCAGCTTTAGAGACATTAATAAGGTTGGCTTCACTGCGCTGTGAGAGGAGGGTAACTGAATTATTATTCTGGTTTGCTAAAATGCAGAGCTGTGATGGGCAAATTCATTTGAGCTTAGCTATGTGGCTTAAGATATTTTTTGCCTTGCTCAAATCTGTCACCTTTCTGAAGTCAGAGGTTACTGGCCAGGTATCGGTGGGAGCAAAAGGGAATGTAATTTTGTCTTTGCCAACTCGGACCACAGTCTGGGGTATTAGCTTAAACCGTCATGGAAGCTAGGTTTCTGTTGGACCAAGGCAAATTTTATCTGGGGTGGGCAACCTCTAAGAGAGAGTAGAGGGAATAAGATCTTAAGAGGATGCCACTATTTAATGAAGAGTCGGAGTCCTGTGTACTTCATCCTACGTCTCAAGGGAAGTTTGAGACAAATCAATAGAGATTCCACCTTTCCTGAATCCTTATTTTGCTTCATTAGCTGCCAGTTTACGTTAGGATGGAAAAGTGCAATGTGCAGGCATAGTGTTTCATTTTTTGGGTTTCTTTTCTAGAAAATAAACTATCTGCAGGTAACAAAAGGCCATCAAATGCTTTTTAGACAAGCAGCTGAAAATATGGCCATAATTGGGAAGAACTTTGAGGTAGAAATTATTGAGTCAGGAGAAGTGGAATTTTGTAAGCTCATTCCCAAGGGAGTGAGTGGGAGAAATCATTCTGGTGAGAGTGTGAAATAGTGTATATGCATTTTGGGGTTTTATTAAAAGCTATAGGATGCTTTGCAGGATTCCACTTGCTCAGCAAGCTAATTTAAATCTATCTTTTCCATCTATAGGCTAATCAAGAGCTCCGTAATAGTCATGCACTCGAAATTTTTAATATTGTGAGGTGGTGGTTTTGTTTCATTCTTCTTGTCTCAGTAACACACCTTGGAAATTGCAGATTCAAGGAGAGAATGAGAATTTCCTTTCTTTTTTTTTTTTTTTTTTTTTTTTTTTTGTTTNGAAAAAAAGAAAAATATTTTTTCAGCTAGAAAAGCCGAAGAAAAACAGGTGGATGAGCAACAGACAGCGCTTTTTATTTTGTTGGCTCCAGGATTCTGTTTCTTCCCACCACAATATCTGCATCTCTCTTAGAGGTTGTGTAAACCTCTGAACTGTGCCTTCCTCGATGGAACTCCTCTTTTGCCTTTTCTTTTTATGTCCTTCTGTCATAGTAGAGCTAGAAGTATTTTTCTCGTTTTTCTTATTCTGAGCTTTAAGAGGTGTCCCACCTTGCACTGATGCATCAGACCAAGAGAAATACAAGAGTTTCAGGTGGTGGGAGGCTTTGGGGTTTTTTCTCTCCCCTAAAAGACATAACAAACTCTTAACTTCTAATGTTAAAGAACCTGGTTTTGAGACTGTGATCAGAATCAGGAACTGGGATGCAGGGACTTGACCCTGTCTGTCCAATATCCCTTGTCAGTCCTGTAGCTGTAAGGAACATGAGTCTCTCCATTTCACCATTAAAGCTGCTGCACTACTCTTTGACTTGGAGACCGAATCTGCAGAGCGATAGCCTGAGTTCCCACCTGCAGCATAGCTTGAGACCCAGTTCAGTGAACGTGTTAAAAAGAGCAACCACTAGAGATGTGGGCTTCCTCAGACTCCAGGCCACGGCGCTAATGATAAAGGCTGATGTGTCTGTCTCTTCTAAGACTTTTTCCAGTTTAAACTTTTGGTAGTATTGTTTCCGCTAAAAGGTTGGGTTGGGTTTCACTGGATCTTCTAATCAAATTTCTTTTGACGGAAATATTATTTCACTAGAAAGCTGACCAGATTTAATTACTCTGACTTTTCAAAAGTGCTTTTAGTGTGCTGGAGAAGTCTGACAGGCACTGGAAAAAGAGAGCAATGTGAATATCCATCCTGACTGCCTACTGATAGGCTATTTGACATGTGGGAAACCTGTAGAAGGTGCACCAAATTCCTGGTGCCTTGCAGAGAGCTAAATAGGTGAACTCAGGCAAAGCAGTTCTGCATCCATGCAGAAGAAAACCATATAAACCAGAGCAGAAGGCAAAATCAGAACTTCTCGTAGGTGAATCTGTGAGGCTTATATTAGTTTGGTCCCAGTGACCCAGCGAGGCTTTTATTCCAGCACGTAAAATCCTGAAATGCAGCTGATGCAAAGGATATTTATATGCTCAGAAGGAATACTTTATGAGAGATTTTTCCAGAGCAAATGAAATAAAAAGGAAGTTTGTTCATAAGCAAGTGCTCTAAATCATAGTGAAGCTAAAGTCTTAATTTTGAGTTCAACTGAGAAGCAGTTGGAACAGCTATTTCAGATCTTGTACAGGGAATGCAGATAATCTCAGAAGAAAAGTAGATATTTCCTTGTCAAACCAATCATACTAGCTTAGATTCTAGAATTGCAATTGACTGTAATTTCAAGTACGGGTTTTTTCCCTTCATCTCACAGGAATGAGAATGAAGACAGATGGGAAAAAGTGGAGGGGGGAAGGGGGGGAGACACTTTTTCCGAACCTCAAAAGTTTGGAGGATTCTAGAAAGGGTAGTTAGTGCAAACCTATAGCTATGTTGGACTGAGATACCTCGATAGGCTGTAGAAAATGCCTTGCATTAGATATTTATTTTTCCATAATACTACAAAACCTCATGCACTTTATGAAGCACTGAATGTTAGCCTGGAATAGTGGCAGAGCAACCTGTGTACCACTGTTGTCTATAATTCCAGATATGCAATAAGATACATAGACATATACAGCCGTGTTTTTATTTTTCTGGTGGAAATCAGGATTTACATTCATCCATGCTGAAAGAGAAGATATTCTTCCCTTATTGCTCTTTTAATTGTACCTTTGGGAGTGACTAACTTAAGGTATATAAGGAATGAATTAAAAGCTCTTTGAGCTTTAGTGCTTCTAATATATCAGAATGCAATTGTCTCCACACAACCTTGATATTAACGTTAGGTGGAAATCTGTTGTCCTTTGAGTTGACCTGTTGTATTGGCAACAAACAGAATTTCTGTTGTGGGTTTTTTGTTGGGTTTTATTTTTGACAGACAAGGATGATGAATTTCTGATAGCATATGAGGTACAACTTCAAAGAGACAAATGAGAATCAGTCAGTTGGTCAGAGAAACACAGTTCAAAGACCCATAGTTCATAAAATATTTATGTACTGTTATGAAAATAAAGGGGAAAGGGAGCTTATGTAACATACCAGAGAACTGAAGAGCCAGCATAAAACTTCCTTTCACATCCCACAACCAAACCTAACTTACATATTTTAAGAAAAAGTGTGTCCAGCCATGGCTTTTCTGCAACTGTCCCAGGGTGTGTGTCATTTCCAAATAGAATAATTTGGTTCTTTGCTATTCTATTGTTCCTAGGCTGATGCATCATTTCCAAGGTATGTTCATTGTGACTAAGTGCAGAAAACTAGTTTGCCACAAGATTTTATTTTTTTCTGCATAATAATGCAATCTGCAAATGAAAAATGGGCAGGAGGGAAGCAACATCAGAAAATTTACTGGAATGTTTAAACTTGAATGACACTCCAAAAAAAAAAAAAAAACCAACCCCAAAAACCCACCACCTTCCTCAAAGCAGAAAAAAAAAATCGTAACTTCCAGGCAATAAAAGCCTGAGAAGTAATTATGTTGTCTGTTAGCTAGCTCATGGTGCCCGTTACACTGTTATTACGTGTCATCATGTCTAGATTAGATGCTTTTCAAATTTCTTTTGCTTTTAGATAAGTAGCTATTTGTTTTTAAAATACTGCACTTCCATGTAACAACACCTACTACCGGCTTTATGTTTAAAACATTATTTACTGAAAGTTGTACAGAGAAGTGTGCAAAAAGTAATGCAAGACTTCATTTAAAGTTTTGGGTAACGTTATTAACTGGATCAAACCCTAATGAAATCACTGAGTTCCACTCTGATTCTGGTTTCCGTGGATTTTTCATCTTTCCCTTCCTTCTTTCATCTCCTTTCTTCCTAATATGGTGCAACAGTCGCAATTCTTACCAGGGGAGATTGATGTAGTTTCCCGAAATGATCGTCAGTACCGCTTCCCTGTTGGTTAAATAGATTGTATCAGCAAGATAAAAGAAATTTCATTTTCCCAAGTCAGAGCCAAAATGCATGTTTAGCCCAGACTCTCAGCTTGCCAAGAAATGTGCGCTAAGGCTTTACAGATCTTTTGCTGCTATCCCGTTTGTTGCTGCTGACTCTTTAGTCACCCCTCTTGCATTTTGATTTTGAACATGCGTACGTGAGCCTGGTTTTGAAAAGCAGATTTTTGATTTTAACACAAATAAAAGCTAAGAAGTTGGTCCTGCAATTTACAGAGCACTGCATATGAAAAGCTGGGCATAGAATGAACTGCTGAGGAATTTTACAGTCAGATTTTGCAGCCAGATTGCTAGCGTTCAAAATATATTATGTGCTGAATATTGAACAAGTCAGCTGGGACAGCTAGTGAAGAACTGGTGCATTTAGGCAGCATGGTTAAGTTGCAGGGGCACGTTTGCAGAACAAGTTGAAAATGTGTTTTATAGTGTGCACCCACTCTTGTGAGAAACCTGGTTAATTGATCCTTGATAAGCCCATTGCTCTCAGGCAGTATTTGCAAAGTTGGCAATGACTTATTAAACTCAAGTTGTACATAGTAAGGAAATGCAGTACAGGAAGTTTCAGGTTTGGTTAATGTAGATGGATAAAATTCTGTAGAGAAAGTCGTCAAGACACAAGCTTGATCTAGTTTGTAACTGAAAATGGGTTAGCACCATGCATCCAACTACGTTCTTGCTTTTCTAACCTTTCCTTGTGGGAGGCTGCCTTTTTAAGAGCTCTTCTGTTTTCCATCTCTGGGGCACTGAATTTGATATTGGACTTTTCTTACGCCATTGTGGGGCCCCAGGCTGAGACTGGGAAGACCAGGGCTCTTTCTACAGTTATGCCTTTGGTGCTGGGTTACTTCTGTGAGCTGCTTCATTTTTCCCTATCTCGGAGTGCCTATATTTAAACTAGGGATGTTGATTTACCTGTTTTGTGGGACGCTTTGAGATTGAAAAGGAAAAACTGTATAAATGAGTTATATATTGTTATTAGTAATAGGAAAATATAGGTAAGAATTTTGTTACTGGGTTAGCTGACAGGCTCCCTGAAGGGTTTACAGCTTCTCCTGGGCTGCTTCCCTCCTACGTGACCCACTGGAGCTACAGAGAAGACAGATTTATTCAGTGAATGGAAAAGTCTTGTACAAACAAAACTGAACAGATGTGTTATTCTGATATTCGGCAGTTTTATTAACATCTTCACGTTCTTTCAAATGAAGATAACTCTGTGGTATTGTCACAACTCATCAGCTCTGTGTGGTATTGTACAGTTGTAATGCAGACAATACTATACAATGTCAGCAAATTACTGTGCGTGTGTTCAGTTGTGCTGATTTTTCTCTTCCTTGAACTCTCTTGGCTCCTGAAGAGGAAAGAAATATTTTTGTCGTCTCATTCATGACAGATACGAAGCACGCCTGATTATTCTTTCTTCTCCTTACCTCTTTTCCTTTTACAATCCCCACAATTCCCATGTTGCTCTCCCCACACAGAGATGAATGTTGAAAATAACAAGAACAGCCTCGAAGTGATGATGCTTCATTTGTTTGGCATTACAGCATTTTGTTATTTTTGACATAATTGCCATGATTATTAACCACTGAAATCCATAATTTCACAACCTTGAAAGGACATAAGTGATTTGGGAGCCACAAGCTCTTTGCCACTGACTGAGTAATGTTCCATGTAGCTAATTGTGCTTGAAAAGGAGCGATGGGTTATGGTATTTCTGTCGTCCTTTTCAACAAATTCTTGGCTCCTGCAAGAAACCCTGAGGTTGAAGGTCAAATGTGTAGGAGTTGCTTTTCTGTGATGACTGTAATTTTAGTTTGGAACCTCTGAGAAAACAGAGCATGCCCTTTTAATTTCCCTTTTGCAAAAGAAAAAGAAAGGGCGGGGGGAGGCCTACATCGTTCATGTATTTACTTATGTGATACACAGTTCTACAGGGGCAAGAAGATTATAAGTCAAAATAGAGAACAACTTACTGATCTCCTCTGTCAAAATAAGCATTTTGGACAACGTACGTATTTTCTCTTAATAAAAAAGCTGCCATGCTACTCTAAGGACGTAGATGTCGTATTGGACCTCCCTCTGTACACACAAGTATACATAAGTTGGTAGCCACCTTAACAAATTCAGTTGCCCTGGCTGGAGTGCACGGGTTACTGGAAGATCTTGAAGGACCAGATATTTTTTCTAAAGGAAGCTTGTCCCAGTTTCGGCTGGGATAGAGTTAATTTTCTTCCTAGTAGCTGGTACAGTGCTGTGTTTTGGATTTAGTATGAGAATAATGTTGATAACACACTGCTGTTTTAGTTGTTGCTAAGTAGTGCTGACACTAGCCAAGGACTTTCCAGCTTCTCATGCTCTGCCAACTGCGAAGTTTGGAGATGTACAAGAAGCCGAGAGGGGACACAGCCGGGACAGCTGAACCCAACTCGCCAAAGGGATATTCCATACCATATGACATCATGCTCGGTATATAAACTAGGGGAAAGCTGGCCGGGGGGGCCGCTGCTTGGGAACTGGCTGGGCATCGGTCGGTGGATGGCGAGCAATTGCATTGTGCATCACTTGCTTTGTATATTCTTTTATCATGATTATTATTTTCCCTTTCTTTTCTGTCCTGTTAAACTCTCTTTATCTCAACCCATGAATTTTACTTTTTCCCCCCCAGTTCTCTCCCCCATCCCACTGAGAGGGGGCAGTGAGCAAACAGCTATGTGGTGTTCAGCTGCCTGCCAGGTTAAACCACGACAGAGCTTAATAATGCAGATCAGGAGTCAGTGGTCTTTTTTTAGTTGCTGTAACTTGTATTGATTTCATGGAGATTTAGGGACATATTTTTGAGAATCCCATTAGGCACCTATTTGTGTCTTAGCTGTAAAAACATTTACAGAGTGGTTTCTAAAATTCTTGTGATGTTGCAAAGACTGGAAGTGCACTTAAGCATCAGTTCAAGAGCAGGCAGTTGTTTAAATCCAGCCCGTTCGAGAAAGCTCTTCTATCTCCAAGGAATTTAAGCAGGTGTGGAAGGTCTGTCCATATGAAGGGATCTTCCCAAGTCAGAGCTCTATAGCTATTTGATGAAACAAACACTTTGATAAATGCTAAATGTGTTTCCCTTTCTCCTTAACAAGGAATGTTTCTCAAAGAATCGCTACGTCTAACTTTAATTTTTAATTTTTAAAAGGGTTTTATTTCTCACGGCTCCAAAAGAAATCCTTGAAAAAGTAAATGCCTCACATTCTAAAAGATCACAATTTAAATTACTTCAGTTTTTCTTAATTTTTTAAATTTACAATATTATGTTGCTTTTTGTCTTTCAACTTTAAAGTTAGCGACGGAAATTCACGGGCTATGGCAATATATGCAATTGGTTAGTAACGCAACACCGTAATTTATGCTCATTCTTTCTGTGTAATAAACATGGGAGGGATGTAGTGAACTCAGTAAGAACAGCATACAGCTGATCGAGAGAAATATGAATGTATGAGCATCCTTTGGCTTGACTGTAGAACAAAATAGGTTACTATCAAGTGTCCATCTGGTAGTGACCCATTTGAGTGCTTCAGAGTGTGGAAGGGGCAGCTAGGTCCAAAGTACCAAAACAAGAGGTCTGAACAAGGGCATTGTTCCGTTAGAGAGAACTTCATCCTTAGTTTTGATGCCTGAATCAGGCTGATAATCCCATCCACCTCTGCCAAGTTACTCTCTGCCTTAAAGTTCTTTTGTAGCATAGCATACAATATTATATATATAGAATAATACACCTCCCACCTCATTGTGAGTGATCTACGTTTTGAAGAGGGTATCTGTCCTTAAATAACTTACCACAGGGTATGTGATGCTAATATCACTCTACTAAACAAATATTTTCAGGTAGGGGGGGAAAAGCCCCACAGAAGGGAGGCATACAACGTTGATGGCATGGATGCACAGGTTTCATGAATGTACTAGGATTTAATTGTTTAATATATATCATGCATGCTGCCAAAACTTTGTGTCTGCCTGATTTACACCTCCCTCACGCTTATCCAACTCACTCCATTACATGAGTCATTCTTGTGGTATTTTGTCTGGGATCAAAATCACCTACGAACATCTTAAGCAAGGCACGGTTTCATTAATATATTAACATTTTAGAGCAAATATTTTATGCATGCTTTGTCTGGTTTTAGACATAATTTCTGTCCGTGAAGAAGATGTGGTTTCTAGATTTCTGCTGGACTAACAGTGATTAAGCACCTGTTTCCATTCGCCCCCTATCTTAGAGTCCATTTTATTTCCAGGCCTGTTGCATTGCGGCCTCAGTTTCTGTTAGGCTTTTGGACCCTCCTGCAATGCAAACATTAAAGCAAGATGTGACTGAGGAGCAGCAGAAATGAGAAATTACCGATCGTTAGAAAGGATTAGAGAGTGCAGCAGTGACATCCGAGATGGCACTACTTGTTTTGCTAAGCCGGATTTAGGAGAGAAATAAAGAAGCATTTATCCAAACCACTTCATTATTCAGTCGCATGGAGGCCTAGAAACAGGCATGCTGTTAACCTCCGTCCCTTATTAACTCTAGTTTGTTCTCTTCCGTGGTGTAGGAGACTGAAGGGAAGGGGAAGGTGTAGCAGGATGGTAGGAGGGGGCTTCATAGTGCCCCATGCCCTGGCATCTTGCAACCATCGAATGTGAGGGCTGTCATTAATCACCGAAACAGTGATTTCTGATTGCGCTGCACTCCTGCTCCGCCTAGCAGCCTTACATTTTTTTCCTAGCCTTTGCCTAATTTGGCCAGAGCGCCAAGATAGCAACTCGGATGTGTTTGGCACAGAAGCAGAGAACTGCCCTACGAAGTACCAGGCTGCTGGTGTTACGCTGCCTCGTTGCGATCAAAGGCGGCCGTGGGCGCCGAATATCGGGGCATTTTAGTATTTGCTCCTGTTACAAGGGGTGGGCTGCAGTGAGCTGGACATGGTACCTGCTGAAATTGTTTAGTTCCTTTTCAGTTCCAACGTATGGAGCTTTTAAGGGAGAAAGAAACCGATGACCACAACGGTTAAGAACACTTGGGGAAGAGTTCAATTTGTCTTCACGCCTTTATTGTTTTCCAGAAATCTGAAAATCCCTACAGTAAGAACGACATCGTGCTTTGAATACAGACATTTGAATTTCCTTTTTATGCCTATTAGGTACGTAATATCTCTGATGTGTTTGTTAAGAATTGCCACATAAACGACTAACAGCCCTGAAACACTGCTCCCCGCTCCTTCCTTCTTTTGCTACAAAAGCACACCTACATCTACATCCACTCAGATCACAGCAGCAAAAGCATTTCATTTCCATGTTGAATCTCCCCTGTGACTAGACAAAGATGTTTCATTTCCCCATGTTGTCAGTCAAGAACCTTTCATCTGGGACCCAGGTTAATAAAATACTTCATCATCTTAATATATTATTTCTTTGGGAACAGCACACGGTGCCTGCAACACCAGCCATTGTCTTAATCAAAGATGGGCTTGCAAGTTGTGGTCTGAAAAATGGATTTTAATGCCATATTTCTCAAGTGAATCGGGAAGTAGAAAAGAAAATCCAGTAGTGCTGACAACAGTCTGAATTTAACGAGGAAGTAGGATCTAGTTCAGTAGCCAGCAATACGTGACAGAACTACCAGTAATCTTTGTAAATAAGCAGGTGCTTATAAGTGCTGTGTTTTTAACAAATCCAGTTGCAAATGGGTTTTAGCATCAGGCTGAGGCTCCTTTGCATCCTGCCAATGTTTTTTATCAGAAGACTAAAAAGCCTGTTGTGAGCGTTAGCTGCGTTGTACAAGGGACATAGTGCCATCTCTGCTTAAAGGGAGGAGAAACACAAAAGGCTAAGAAACTAGTATGAAAGTGTCAGAAGGACAAAAGAATTAGAGGTCAGTTGCAATGCTCAAGGTAAAAACTATGCAGAACCCAGAAGAAAGCGTGTCTCTCAGCTCCCTGCCCTCTGTTTCAAGTCAAGGTTATTCCTTCTGCTAACGATCCAGTGCCACTGCTGTTGCCAGTAAATGTCAGCCCAGAAAACTGTCTACGTTGTTGAAAAGTCAAAATGCATTTTTTTCCTTAATCCAGATAAAACCGTTCTCCATATTTTCAGGGCTGTAGCTTTTCTCAGAAAATTACTTCAGTTCTGGCAGAAGTTCTGGAGTGGCGTGAAGCGATTTCTGGCCTGTGTCTGTCCCAGGTTACCTGTAGGGACAACAGCGTAGGGCATCATCATCTTGCTGACAAGAATGCTGGTGTTGAAGATCTTAAACAGGAGGTGGCTGGGTGGGCATTGCAGGCTGTGTAAAACTTGAGTTATGTTGCTTAAGTGGATTAAGTGGATTGCGCGCTCTCGCTTTTTCAGTTTTCAATAGCAGTTTATCATTTAATATGCGACCGATGTGTCAGCAGTAACAATTACAAGTGTCTAGAAATGTGTGATTAAGCTTTAAACGTAAATGCTCAGCTATACTACGTTGCTCTAGGTGAATATCCTGCTATGTTGAATTGCTGTGTGATATATAGGAGATGAAGGAAGAGATAATAATTATCTTTTGATGCAAATGTATGTGTTTTACGGTAACATTATATGATAGACTGCACTACGCAGAACAAACAGAATAGCAAAGTGGAGATGAAACAGAAATAATCATCCAAGAATATTCCTTAATTAACCAGCATTCACAACGAATCTCTACACTAGGAAAGGGGTTTCATGCATTAATTCAGGGACTCATTTTGACATTTTGATGACACTGAGCAAAAATTTATCTAAAAGAGTATTCAATTGAAATTGATGGAATTGATCCTCCTATTTAAGTAGCTACATATTGATTAAGGGGGCTAGAATCTGTTCTCGCTTTCCTGTAATAGCTGCTTTGAGACACTTGAGCTTGAGACGTATCATAGAGCAGGATAATAGGAATATTGTAAACACTAAAGAGAGATTGTGGCCATTACCACTTGATTAGCATACTCAATAATAATTTATCTCTAGTTTTAAATTAGAGTCTTAAAGACTAATCTAAGGTTTCAAAAGAAACTTAATGGCCTATGATATAGTTAAGCTCAATAAAGCGATGAAACTAAGACATTCTTCAATGTCACGCTCAGAAATGGTATGTTTATGTAGTTGTTCAGTGGTTAATAGAAAATTATAGCTTTCACAAAGTTTGGATGTTGCGTGAAGGTATCTAAAACACTTGAGATGTCTCTGAAGCTCCGAATCATCCTGACTCTTTTCAATGTCACAATGTTCTTTAATTATAAAGCAATTCTCTCTCTCAAATTATATCATATAAAACCATGATATGGTAGTTGTTAACCTATATTTTACATCTTGTCATTTTGTCCTCAGTCATACTTGCTGTCAATTCAAAGTCATTTTACAGTATTTAGATTGATATAGATTCTCAGTACTGGGTAAATGAATAATACATAGGGACAATATTAATGCAGAAATAGTAATAAATGGTCAAAATGGGTACTTTAATTAAAGCGTACAGTAAGAAAATAACTGTTTGGTTGCTACCTTAAGGACTGCTGTCAAGTACGTCATTTTTATGAAAGGCAACCATAAAATGAATATCTTTCATGTCCCTTAGGTACATTCCCTGAATAAATTCTTCTTATAAAAAAAGAACTAGTTTTTCTAAACAGTCACAGAATTATGAGTTTCAGCCTTGAGATTTTTAGCTGAAAAATACTTTGCACGCGCATATAGCAATTTTTTTTTCTGGCCAATGCAAAAATGCCTATGTTATTACTAGTTAATGTGTTCTTTTAGGCAAAACGCTTCAGTGAGGCATGCTGAAATTCACCCTATCTGTAAGAATGACTAGGCCAGGATATTAATCGTATCTGAGATGGTGTGCTCTCCAGCACAGCAGTGAACACACAGGTTAAAATGAAGGCCACTTTTACACAATTTCAGTGCTCAGGAGTTACGCCCTGTAGCACAGAGAACAACCTTTACAAACTGGTATGTGCCATGTCCCTGCTTGGACATGCTGGTCTTGCTCCAGCCTCACGCAGTGCTTGCAGTAGGGTCTGCAGACCAGTTTTTGAAGTACCCCAGGGGGGTGGAATTCTTCTGCATGCCAATTTATGGCTTTCAGACTCCATTTATCTCATCTTCTTCTGTTTTTCCTCTTGTAAAAACGACGGAAGCGGGACTAAAAAATTCATCTCTTACTAATGAATTGGTTTTCCTGTGCCATTTGCTTGCCTTAACTTCGGAGAAATATGCGGGGAGAGTCTGTTTATGTGAGCTTCTCTTCTTGCCAGTGTAGCTCCAGTATACTCCTGAACTCACAGCAGTGCATTTCTTTTCCTTGTAACATGTTGATTAGGTGTAATATCCGACGGGATCTATTTTTGCTGAGAGCCCAGAATCTGGTGGCAATGTCTGGATTTGTGGTTGGCATGCAAAGCATTCAGTCAGATTGTTTTCTTTTCATGTCACTCACATGTAGACATGAAACCGAGAGCGCTGATTATGCAATCGCACATTCCCCCCCCCTTTTTCTAAATGAATAACATTCAGTGATAAAGTTGGAAACGCTGTGTTCTGTTTCCACAGCTGCAGCAAACTCAGAGCAAAGAAAACAATAGCTGCATATACACATATGCATTCCAGCTGCTGCCGACTCCCACGTTCTCCTTTATCCTTTTTGTCCTCCCATTTGAGCAGATAAATTGTCTCAATGACAGGAAAGGTTAGTAGCAGATACGCTGCCAGGTTAGTAACGTTTTGTAAAAAATCGGAATTAGCGTATGAAAATACTCATTACAGCTTAATTTGTGCGATGATTTGAAGTTGAAACTTCTGCTTGAGTTTCATGGTATGATTTTTATTTTTCCCTGCGCTAACCACCCCTTGCAACCAGGGAGAGTAACCCCGAGGAAACACAGATAAAGGTTCCTGTTTCTTTTCTCTCGCAGCTTGGTTCCACGGTCAGCTATTTTTCCTTTAAAGCTAGCAACTCCAGAGACAACAAGTTTCTTTCCCGCTGTTCACCAAGCTCTGCCTCGCTCCTGGGGTGCCAGTTGCGTCAGCAGGAGTTGGGAAGTTAAAAGAGAGTGGAGCCGGGGCAAATCCTTGGGGTGCAAAATTGGTCAGAATATAGAGCCACGAAGAACAACGTTTTCTGGCTTGATTCTCCGGCTTTCGAGCAGCAGGGTCCGTCACTGCACCAGGGCTTCTGAACCATCACAAGGAGTTCACTGGAAGTCCCTCTGGTTCCTGCTATTGATAACTGTTTGTTAATGGGGTGGCATTTCTAGGGGCTGGCTGATAAAAATACATTTGCGGTATAAGCGATATAATGGTGTAAGGACATTATTCAAATGACCAAATGTCGGGGTTTGTGCATGAGATCAGAATTTCCACGTGATTTTGAGGTTGAGTTAATGCATCAAAACCTAAATGGCATTTGGTTAAACAAGGGTACCTCAACTCCTGTAGGTCCTTGGAAAAAGGTAATTGGAACAACACTGTAACATTATTAGTCCACAAATAAATCGCCTCCTTTTTTTTATTTCTTTTCCTGTATTTGATGGAAGAGCCTTAGCTAATTTAAAAACACACAAAAAAACTCCCACCCCCACCCCCCAAAATCTTGAAAGCAGGGCAAGATTCAGAATCTTTCAAGTGAAATGTTTGCAGTCGCACTGCCAGAGTTATAAAACAGTAAATAATTTGTGTTAGACTTTTTTTGTGCAAGCACTTGGTTTAGAAATGGATATTTTTCTGCTCTGATTTATAAGCACATAAAAATTCAAGGAATAGAGCTGAAGATGAAATGAATGCGTGTACGTCTGCGTGTGAAAACTTCAGCCTTGTTTTAGGTGGGCTGACACAGTGGAAGTCTGTAAAGGTTTAGAGTTCACATTTAGTCTTTAACGTTGCCTTTGCTGCTCTGATCCATCTACATTCGTAACCTGCCTCCCCCCCAACAAGATATGAAAGTTATAAGCTAGAAGATAAAACTGGTTAAATGATAGAGTTCTTCATAGAGTTCTTTTCTGGCATATGTTTAACATTGACAGAAGACTTGAGCAGACAAAATGTTCCGAGGGGCCTGTTGAGATTCACTCGGGCTTCCCTTCCCGTACGACTCTGTTCCTTTCCCAGGGAAAGCAGGAAACCTGAGGCAATGACATGCACCCAGGTTTCATCCCAGCGCGCGTTTGGTGTTCAGTCAATTGAATAGTTGGGAACCAGGACTATGGGGACCAGAGGGATGATGCCTACTTCAGAAAATGGACGGTCTTTGCCTCCCTCAAATTTTCTGGGGGAAAAAAAAAAAAAAAAAAAAAAAAAAAAAAGGCGGTGTTGATCTGGCTGTGGCACAGTATTCTGCATGTCATTTGCTGCAGCAGAGCTCATTTGAACCCTCCAGCTACAACTCATATCCCAGTGAAGAACTGCCTCCACACTCTGGTAATAAATCTTTGCCCCTCTTTTTTCTAAAAGGAGATTTTCTTCCCTAAGTCATGCACCCACCGTCTCGGAGATAGCTAACTCCCTAGCTATCGTGCCATTTGCACCTATCAATAAAAGTATTTCGTATCTAATTCAAACCACTGCGACAATATTGTAGATATGCAGAATATCTTACCCGCAATCTTAAGCAGGTAGAAAAGTAGGCAGCATAAGCCTTCTACCCTTAATTTATATTGTTCAGCAAAAGGGTACATTTTGTGACAGATCATGTTCTCATGTAGAAGGCGTTTCCTTCACTACTTAGTGTTGTTCAGAATTTTAACCAGGACAAAATGCTGCACGGCTGACTTGAGAGTTATTTCCATACCTATAGCATCACTCGTTCATGGCACAAACTTCGATTGCTTACTTTGGTCCTGTTTCAGCCAACTACCTGGCTGAAATCACATTCTTATTTAAACTGTATGTTGAACTGAAGCCTTAGCTGTAACTTTACTTTGGAACCAAGTATCCGGAACTTAGGGCAGAAAAACCTACTTTCTCCCATGCTGCTGCATAGCTGCTATTTTTGAAAGACGAACTGTAACTTACACAGTATAGGCTCAAGGCTCCTTAAGATTGTTTCTTTGAAGCCTATATTGCATGCAAACCCAAACTTTTATGTCAGCATTTAGAAAACGTATCACATGGACTAGTACAGAGTTGCCGTAGACCATCACTACCGAAGAAACACGATTGGCAGAGTTTAGCTAACCCGGTCTTGCCTAGAACAGATACGGTAACAAATGGTGAGATGCCTACTGCCTGCTTTTGCTCTCATCTAAGCATGGTAAGTGGAAGTTAGCAAAGGCA
Source organism: Sula dactylatra (assembly GCA_013389905.1). Classification (NCBI taxonomy): domain Eukaryota; kingdom Metazoa; phylum Chordata; class Aves; order Suliformes; family Sulidae; genus Sula; species Sula dactylatra. The sequence goes on from WEKW01020618.1 coordinate 65,825, forward strand.
AGACTTGTCGTCTGTCTCTAAGTTAGGAAAAGACTGGACATAATAGACATGAAAATTTAGAAAACATCTTGCTTATCAGTAAATTTACTTAATACAAAATGAGAAAGAAGCACTGTGGCTACAGGCGTTGGCTTTCATTGTCATCAGTCTGAAGGGACTATGAACTGATACTTGCTGACTGCTTTGCAGCAGTTCATGTCAGGTTGTGATAGGTTTATTTGCATCTCATTTAAATCAGCTTAGCTCTGTCTCTCTGCCCCAGTGTCTCCTGTATCAACCTGCCCCTTTTCCAGCTTTACTCTCTGATTTTAGTTTTAAAACCTTAGCAGATTCAGCATAAAACGTTTAGTTTTTATGGCAAAAATTTCTGATGCAAAATCACTTTTGTGGGATTCTTTCATGTTGGCTCATGTCTGATCAGGAACTTTGCATCTCTCTGCCATGCTCTTCACCAGCCCCTTTGGAGGGCTGAAAGCAGAAGAGCTTCTGGACAGCTTCTGCTTCCCTTGCAAGCATCTTACAGAGCTCAAAACAACTTTGAGGTAAATAAGACTAAACATTTCTGTCCAAAGCAACAGCTTTTTCAAATTATTAGGGCTTGTGGACTCCACGCTAAAGCCTCAGTCCACTCTAAAGCAGTATTTATTGTATCTATATTCTCTTACTGGTCATTGAGTCCTGCTTCTAATGATTTGCTGTCAGTAAGCGGGATGTTGGGGTTTCTTTCTCCCTGCTAACTTGGACCGCTGAGGCCTGGGAACCTCCAAGCAAAAAACGTCACCGATTTCTATATTCTTCACTCATCTGGAATAGCTATATTTCTAGCTGTTGTGGTATGCGAACAGTTTCAGGTGAGATGTCAAAGACTGTTCCTGAGCAGTCCCTAAGCCTACTGTATAGACTGGTATCTACCTGATGTATTTTATTATTTTTAACAAGGAAATGCATTATCATCAATAATGATCCCTTTAATTAACGTAGCATGCATGCCTCGGTGCTGTCGATCTGTTTGCTACTCCTTCTGGCAGATTATGGGGTTTTTATTTAAAATATTCTTTTCTAAATCCGAGGCTGGAGTTTATTATTTTAAAAATTGAGAGAAAATTTTGGATATATCTTGAGCTATGCAAGCATTAAAAAAAAAAAACCAAAACATTTTCCCCATGTACTAACTAGAACTGTGCTAGCTAGCAAAAGTTCCTGAAATTAGAAACTTCAGACTGTGCTGCTTTGTTAATTTTCAGTGAGCCTTAAAAAAATCTGTTTGAAGACAATTAATGCAGTATTTTAAAATTATGAAAGCTTAAAATCAATAGTTTTGTACATGCATGTTACAAAATTAGAAACATCCCAGCTTCCTTCTCAGTGCAGAACCCACCCTGAAGTTAAGGGGGAATATACTTAATAGAAAACTCCTTAGGGAAACTTTTTTTAAGGAAAACTGGTTTGGCCTACATATGTTTAAGACTGCATAAGCACCATGGGGATGTGAGGCATGCCAGGAGAATCTCTTCTTCTACACAGGCCTTAAGTCTTGCTCTCTGCATCAGGGGAATAGTAGTGAAAATGTGCAAAGATTGCTGTCATTGATCCACTTCTCTACTTTGGTTTGCTCTCCAGATGAGAACTGGGAAACTAATTTAGCTTTACTAAGGACATCAGAAGGGGGAAATTAAGCCTTCAAATGTTAATGCATTCCTCAAGCTCAGGTCAAATTGACTTTAGTGTTCCCAGGGTGATTGACATCCACAAAGACTCTGGCACTTGAATGTACAGTTGACCTTTAACAACTTAATGGTCTCTGCACCTTGAGACTGAAGGTGGGAGCAATGTAAAAGCCACTGGCTTAGCTTTGTGTCTTTATGGATTAAAACAGGAGGGGAAATCATGTTGGAAAGCAGTTTCATGAGCTCAGACTCAGGATGGGGGATTTATTTGTCGATTCATTTATTTTAAGAAACCCCTGAAATATTTCTCTCAGCATCCAAGAAGCAAAGGACCTATGAAGCCATCAAGATATTCCCACTGGGAGTCCGTTGTTTTAAAGTTTCCGCTACAAACAAGTACACAAAGCGGTGTAACAGTCAGCTAGCATTAAACGGCTGCCTTAGCTGGAACAGTTACCAAAGTGTTTTTACCGTAAGCATCTGAAAAACTTCCACGCTAGTAAAATAGAAATAAGAGTAGAAAATGCGCAAAGAAGAGCAATCCCCATGTAGTGAGGATAAATTAATTTTCAATATGCATATTACTAGCTGAACATTTCACATAAATTTTATGTAGTTCCTTGTTTTGCAAATTTCAACTTTCAGGTATCTGATAGAGACAGCCATGATCTAGAAACGTGGAGGGACAGGGAGGAAGAGAGCGTAGTACATGCGTAGAAAGTATTCACAAGTCTGGAACCCCTATACTTTATACAGAATATTATCAGTCTATTACCTTTACGTAAATACTGTCCACAAAGGTCAAAGTCTAAAAAACTATGAAATTAGCTTCTGTGGCCTGTCAGCATTTGCTTTTATTTAACTGGCTACTGGTGTTGTAATTATCATAACGAATTCCAGACTGTTCATGATCATAACTTGCTTTCTGCGTTTCGGATTAAACTCAACCAATTTATTCTAAAGAAGTAGCTAATCTTGTGGTAGAAAGCGAAGAAATCTATAGAATGTATTTCACAGGCATTTCACGGCAGCTAGTGAGCTCGTGAGTTTCTCTTCTAGAGAACGCCCCCAAAATCAGCACCTGCCTCTTATTTCCTTTATGTTTTGCCTTGTTCGGTTTTTTCCTTTTCTTGCACTGTCTAAATACAGTTTCAAAACGGTACTGTTGAGACACTTCTCCTATTGCTATTAATGCTATTTGCTTCCATATAATCACTGTCTTTTGCTCCAATTACTTTGTTTTCCCATGAATGGTCTGCAGGTCCTTTGAAAACAGAATACTTTCACTGAATAGGTAGTATCGGCACATAATGGATCAATTAGGGAGGCTCGTGGCACAGAGAAGTGAACAAATCTTGACCGGTTTTGTAACAGTGAAGAATATTCTGATGATTAGAGGTTGATATTTCTTTGAAACGTTTCTCGAGTTCAAATATTTTAAGTAAAATTTGATTACTTTGCAGATCTCTTTTTACATATTTGAATATAAAAATGCCTATCTATTTGTATGTGTGCGTGTATATATATATATATATATATATATACACAGAAGCATAGCCATGCCATAAATAGCACACACACACGCACGGGAAACACACCAAAGCCTCATGAAAAAGGACAGCAGCAGAGAACTGAAGCAGGGCTGCTCTATGTGCGTTGTAGCCAGCATATTGAATAACTTACTGAGGGGACTGCTGAAATAAGCTGCATTGCTGTGTGCCAGATCGTTTCCTAAGAAGAATACGTATAACTGAGGCTAATTCCTGATATTTTTTTGTTTGGTATTTGTCAGATTAACAGTGTAGGTATTTCATGCTTGGATATATAATTGAAAACCCCTAGCTGGGCAATCTGCGTGTTGTTTATGAATTCTTTATGAGAACTAACTTTGTATGAATATCATGCTTTCTGTTTACGCTTTCTCAAGAGGCAAATTGGTTTGCAACGTGTCGCAGATTACGTTGCCCGTTCCCCCCAGGCTCGGCTTCTGTGTCGAGGAGAAGGGTGGAAGGATCCCTATTACTACAACAACATCGCTTCAGAGAAAATTCTGACTTCCAGCAAAATTAGCTTATCGGGGAGAAACTGTCCAGCTGGGACTGGGGGTTGATCTCAAGATAGCGGCTGTCAAGGTTTAAGAAAGCAGAGGCTATTTACTAAAACTGCAGGGTGGGGGCAAGGACTTTTTCAGCTGGATCAAATAAGGGGAATTTACTGAAAGAGTTTAACAAGGCGGAGGAAAGAGAAGGGGAAGGAAATGAAATGTCTTGTGAATGTAGTTCCCCGAGGACTCTCGGAGATGGAGCGAACTGAAGCATGGGGCACTGCATTCGTCAGTGTGGTTTCCTTGTTGTAGTTTACCTGTTTTGAAAGGAGAAGAATAGTGTACTTGAAGCACGGGAAAGATGTGGGTATTTGTGTGTGCATGACATTTCTTTTCTAAAAGCAAAGCGTAGATCCCAGAAACCCATAAATTTGAGAGTCTGCTTTAACTGCTGCAGTATCTCCTGTGTCAGCACCAGCTTGTGAGTTTGGGGACAATTGGATGGCAGGGCTCCAGATCCACAAACTGGTAACGGAAACAATGCTCCAAAAAAGTGCCAGAGAGACAAAGAAAAGCAGCAGCGCTGCAGTGTACTGAGTACAGGCTAGCTTAAAGCAGAGGAGCGCAACACCCAAAGCTTCTGCAATAAATTAGTTAGACTAGAGCTTCTGGTTCTGTGGAAATAAGTTCAAGAATAAAATGGGAGTTACACAATTACTGCACATTGGCAGGCATTAGAGACAACTATGGTGCCTTCTAAGATCTGGGCCAGGAAGACATCGTATAAAAGCAGACTTTAGGTTATTTATGGACAGGCAAAGCCTAATGTTTTTCATTTTCTAGGTAGCTCGGGAGGCCAGTCAGATTGGCGATACCAGCAGAATGTGTCAGGAAGTCCCAACTCCTACTACCACAAAATAATAAAAAAGTGTTTTGGGGGAAGATTCCCAGTATCGGTGGACCTAGCAGTTCTACTCGTGACTGAGAATTTAACCTATTCTCACACTTAGGGAGAAGTCCTCTTTGGTTTACAATGTGCTGTTACGTTTTATTTCTTAGTGTCAAACTGATATAAACGGATTTGTCCTTGATTTTTGATACTTACTACTGCCCATGCTGAATTCATTTTCTAATCATATGGAGGCCATATGTATTTTTTACACATAGACTGTACTGCACTGTAGAATTTATTATCCTGTCCTTTAAATATACTGCTGTTACATGCTCAAGGTCCAGCATAGTTATTTGCTGTAGATATGTTTACCATGAGCAAAATTATGAGGCATTGTAGAAATTGTGTTTATCCATGTAATTTTCTATAATCATTGTTAAATGGGGACAAGTGAAAGCTTTCTGTGGAGGAAGAATAAGTACTTCTAAATATCTGTGCTCCTGCATATATAGGTATTTTGACTAGCTCAGTTCATTGAGGGAAATGTTTCATAGAACAGTTAGGCAAGGGCAGAAAATGACTGCTGAGCAAGAGATCCAGTGATGAATTTATCACTTCCTTTTGAGTGATCGCTCATAAACCTCTTTCACTGTAACTGCCTGTGCATCCTTGAGCTTTGGCCACGGTGCTTGCCGTCCACACGTACTTATGCCTCATACTCAGGAGATAAATGCCGGAGCATGGGACTGTAGGTGTTCCAGGAGAGAGCAGAGCCGGGCCTCATCACGCGCGTGCTGACGACTGACTCAGTTGTTATAATATTAGTAATGTCTCTGCTAAGTCATAGCTCATATGCATATCACATGATGGATGACCAGAAATCAGCCCGTCGGGCTTTCAGTATTGCACATGCCGTGAGGGCTGATCCCGAGTCAGTGCCGTAGTAATTGTTCATGCTCAGAAAAAACAATGCAATCGTTCTGCTTTCTAGGGTTTGTATTATATATAAGGGATACCATAAAGGTCTGTGAGTTTGGCTGCTGGCTTTAAAATAGCAATGCCCGAATAATGGTTCACAGGCAGCACGTTGCCTCTGAGGTCCTTTGACATTGCTCACAGCTACAAGGAAATTAAAACACTAAAAATGAGGCCAGCCGGGAGAGGAGCGTGTGATGCTGCTGTGTCATGTTTCCTGTTCAGTGTTGTTGCCCACTGGCCAAAGGAGGTGGGGGAACCGCTCTTGAACGCTTGTGAAATGAAACAGATGCCATCCTCCCGTTTCAGTGGATTCGGTAGTGTGACCTCGTTAGTTTCTGACATATGCACTTCAAAATATTTCCAGAGAAAATCACTGCATGCACAGGAATATTTTCTGTTACAGTTATGCGCGTGGGTGTCCCCTCCACCGCCTGATGCCTGTCTCCTCCCTGCCTCCAGGTACCAGATACACACCGGCCTTCAGCACTCCATTATACGGCCAACCCAGCCCAACTGCTTACCTCTGGATAACGTCACGCTACCTCAGAAGCTGAAGGAGGTTGGTTATTCAACGCACATGGTTGGCAAATGGCACTTGGGGTTTTATCGCAGAGAATGCATGCCCACGCAGAGAGGATTCGACACTTTCTTCGGCTCACTCTTAGGCAGCGGCGACTATTACACTCACTTCAAATGTGACAGCCCTGGGATATGTGGCTATGACCTGTACGAGAATGACAACGCAGCTTGGGATCACGACAACGGCATCTACTCGACGCAGATGTACACACAAAAAGTACAACAAATCTTAGCTTCTCATAACCCCGGGAAACCTATATTCTTATACATTGCTTACCAAGCCGTTCATTCGCCTCTTCAGGCACCAGGCAAGTATTTTGAAAATTATCGATCGATAAATAACATAAACAGGCGAAGATACGCTGCGATGCTAGCTTGTTTGGATGAAGCCATAAACAACGTAACCCTTGCTTTAAAGAAGTATGGTTACTATGAGAATAGCATTATCATATATTCTTCAGATAATGGTGGGCAGCCAATGGCCGGAGGAAGTAACTGGCCTCTCCGAGGAAGCAAAGGGACCTATTGGGAAGGAGGTATCCGTGCTGTTGGGTTTGTCCATAGTCCCCTTCTAAAAAACAAAGGGTCTGTGTGTAAGGAGCTTGTGCACATCACAGACTGGTTCCCCACTTTGATCACGCTGGCAGAAGGGCAGATTGATGAAGATATCCAGCTGGATGGCTACGATATATGGGAAACCATTAGCGAAGGGAGACGTTCTCCACGGGTAGACATCTTACACAACATTGACCCGATTTACACCAAAGCCAAAAATGGGTCCTGGGCAGCTGGCTATGGGATCTGGAACACTGCGATTCAATCTGCCATCAGAGTGAATCATTGGAAACTACTGACAGGAAATCCAGGATACAGCGATTGGGTACCTCCACAGGCCTTCAGTAACGCCGGCCCCAACCGCTGGCACAATGAACGTGTTTCTTGGTCAGCTGGCAAAACAGTGTGGCTTTTCAACATCACCGCTGATCCGTATGAACGAGTGGACCTCTCTGCAAGGTATCCAGATGTAGTGAAGCAGTTGTTGCGGCGGCTTTCACAGTTCAATAAGACTGCGGTTCCTGTTCGATACCCACCGAAGGACCCGCGGAGTAACCCGAAGCTGAATGGAGGAGTCTGGGGTCCGTGGTTTAAGGAGGACGAAAAGAAAAAGAAATCAGATAAAAGTAAAGGGCCGAATAAGCAAAAGAAGAACAAGAACAAGAAAAAAGCAAATCGGAAAAAAGCGCAGTCGTTACATTGCCGTTCACGTCTTGCTGGTGGATAGACTCTAGCGCGCTCTTTTGCCAAGTCTCAGTCAGCTTGGCCCAACTTTCTTGAACTTCTGACAGAACATACTAGAAATGCTAGCTCTGCACTATGGATGAAAGTTGTCATCTTTTAATTTTCTCTCTGATTCCACCAGCACAAGGTATCTCAACGCTCTGCATTGAGTGTACGTAAACATCCACGTGACAAATTTTCTCCGCTATGGGATGAATGGTGCTCACCTATCACAGCTACATTCCAGATAGCAATGGCGATAACGCCTAATTTCAGTAAACTCATTTTTGTTGGACAAATGGTAGTTCCTTGCTGAAATTATCTGGAATATTTGGAGAGTATGGAGATGTTAATGGCAGATGTTCTCATACTGACAGGTGATTCATAGAGAGAAAGGAAAAATAAAACTTGAGAACCTCTGTGGGTCAGTAAGCGTTAGTCACCAACCTATGACATTTTTTGATACAACACAGCAAAACCATGAAGCCATCAGAGTCACTGTAGAGGTGCTGGGGAGGGGGGCGTGATAGGAGGAAAGCTGCTTTGAATTAGACTTTGTCTGTCTTACATAAATCAGAAATACTCTTAAAATTTTCTAGATGTGCTAAGCTCCCCCCGTTTGTAGTAAAACCAGAAGGCTGTTATTTAACACACATGAACAGCTAGCACACGCCATGTATAATTTACTATAGGCATAAGCAACAACACATCACCAAAGTGAATGTAATAATTGAACACTTTAAGATAACTATACAACAATATGTAAAAGACGTAATTTATTTTACAGCACAATACTTATTTCTCTTCCATTAAAACTTTAATTACTGGGTGATGCAAGGTACCCCTTTGGGTGCTAGGGTTGTTTGGGGTTTTTTTCCCTTTGATTTTTAATTTTATTTCCACTCTATCATTCAGAGTTTTATTTAACAGATCCATATCCTCAGAGTACTGTAAAACAAGAAAATACTGTCTACACTGCTAGGATGAGAAAGGAGAATGATTCAGGTGCATCATTTCATTATATGTTTGCCTCCAATTATTTTGAATGTAACGAAGTGATTATTTAATTTAGTAGTCACGGGAATATTGTTCAGTTTCTGTACAGAAGCTAGGCCATCTTTATGTTTGGGGGGAAAAATTCTACTTTAAACCTTTTATTTATGTATCTATTAAAATAGTTTATTTTTATGGCATTCATAAAAGTAGTCTGCCTCTTTTTTGCATCAAAGGTAGCAACGCTGTCCTTGTTTATTTTAAAGGAACTCAGTAAGTTTTTTTACTTACTATTATTTTTGGTGCAGGAATGATTTTATAACATTTCACTTCTGAAACAGAATTTCTTCTCCCAATATGTTTGTAATTTGAGACATGGTTCAAACTTTGCCCTTTTCCAAGGTGTCTGCATGGATGACTAATGGATGTACTGACTGCATATTCTTGGTGATCTGTGATAACTGATACAATACATACGCACATATAATTTTCAAGATGAATTATGTTAAGTAAAATTGATGATTCATTTATTAATTAGCTATAACATTTTGGTAAAATTTAAAATAAGCACACTTTTCAACTGCATCTCGCTTGACTCAGAAATCACATTTATATACATGGATTAGAGTTGAAAAATTAAACATTCGTAAAATCAGTGCATGCTAAAATCTAAATTGCGTCCAATGCTCTAACACCCCTGACCTTTTTTGAAAAGAAACTAATTGCAGACATATACTGCCAAAACCTAGTAAATGGCATATTTTGAGCTATAAAGCAGAATAAAGCTGTCATTAATGAAAACTTAGAAACAAGTTGGTCATATTTTAGAGTTACTTTTGTAATTAATATACTGGGGAGAAGATAGAAATGGACTTCTTGAATAGTTACCTATAAATAATAATTATAAAAGGATGATGTGTATCTGCGTAAGTGTTTAATATTCTTTTCACTGCTATTTTTCACCCTGTGTGGTCCTTAAGGGGACTAATTAATTTTCTTAGAAATCTGTCTAGCTTTACTTAAGATCCAGACTATTCAATGAGTAATCAGGAACTGAAATGTTCTCTAATTTCTCATTTTTCTTTTAAATGTACCATTGATGTCCTTAAAAGAAATGATCGTAACGGCTCGAGATATTATACTCCAAAATGCGATGTGTAAAATTCGTGTCCTTGAGAAAATACATGTCTTTTTTGTTTTTGAGAAAAAGAGACTTTTCAAGTTATTCCGGATCAGCTATCAATATACAGGTCTATGTACAAACTGGGCAAATGTAGAAACGATGACTTTTTATGATGTACCTTTTCCAGTTTGGGAAAGAATCTGTGTTTCAGTAATAAACATTAGGAGAGAAGTGAAGGAAGCAGGAAGTGATTTTGAAACATTATCCTGTCTAGTTTACAACTTAACACATAACTCATGTTTATGCTTGAAATACCCATGCTGCACACTGAGTTCAGCATTAGAAAGAAAGTCTAACATTTCTGACTTTCCAAGGTCATTTAAAAAAGGCCAAAATTAGATGTGTAAGCTAAACTATACATAAAGAAGGACTAAGATATTTTAATTTATTTTGGCATAATAGAAACAAGGCACTGTAATAACGTGTTATCCTCATAGAATCAATGATCACCTTTTTCCATGAAAGTTTTATGGTTGCTTTGGCTTTTATTGGACTGAAGCCACTAGAGAGCATTATCCTCTGACAACACTTTATAATTATTTATATCTGTTCTCTCTCAGGCAAAATGGGAGTCCTTGAAAGTAATCAGTGCAAAGCAGAACAGTGGATCAGTTCTTGCATGCCTGTGTATTAAATAAATGTGCCACAGGAGTTAGAGTTTGTAGAGTACACAATGGAAGTACGTTTTCTAGGGCCGCGCTGGCTCTTAGTTAGGCTGATTCCCTTGAAATTGATACTCTGATCTGGTGTAGGGCAAAAGCTGGATTTAGAGTGGGTTAGAAAACACCCACAATTTGGAAGCTTTCCTGAATCATTTGCTGAAAAGATCCTGATGTGAAAATACCATGCTGCAATTTTCCTGTCTACTCTCACGCAATACTTCTCTTTTCACTCCAACAATATAATGGTCTCTAGTTTTTGGTGACTCCATATAGCTCCCAAACCCGACTTTCTGTTTACAGAGTTGTAAGTGGTTCATACACTCTCACAGCAGGATTTCACAGGTTATTTATATCTCAGAATGTGTTACGTGCCCAATCTCAGGCAAGGTATGATAGGTAAACACTGCAAACAGTTCAGAAAAAGGTGACTGGACTTACTGAAAGCACAGCCCTATACTCTGAAGGAAAACCAACAGTCCTCCTGATTGCTGGGCAGACACAGCGAGGGAGTTATCACTTTACACGGGCTCATATATTTGTGCAAAGGCACTCCTGAAAACCAATTGGTATTTGGTGTAAGTCAGTAACTGGCCTCTCTACCCACATCTGTAAGAGATCTAGAAAAAGACTGGGTGGGGAGATGAAAGGCAGGGAGGATTTACTTATTATTTTTAAGTTGTCTCAAGCCTTCTATTCTCCACATGCTATATAGGTACAAGAAAAAGGTAAGTCTGATAGTAACCCTCTGACCTGGTCTTAGTGACATCCACACCTTTGGGAGGACCAGCCTAAGCAGGGAGACAATATTTCTTCCTTTTCCATGTATTTTTGATAGCTGTGATTCTGGATCATCATTTCTACACCAAGGCAACCTGAAGAGTGAGAAGGATAACTGCAGGGAAGAGAGGAAGAACGAAAAACTTGAGAAAGGAAAAAAAACCCCCAAAACAAAAGAAACAAACAAAAAACCCCATGAAAGCCTTGCCTTGTGATCTATGCTCCCTGAACATTGTATGTCATGCTGAATTGCTTCTAAAATCTTGTAAGTGTGAAAAATATTTGTGTTGTCCTTTTGAGGTTTTCTCAATTTTATTGTAAAACTCTTTGAATTACTTTTCTAGTGGTTAGATAATTTTGTCATGTTAACTTATTATTGTTGTTGTGGTGGTGGTGGTGTTATTTAGTTTGACGTAAAGTTGGGGACAAAACAATATCCTGGCTACAGATAAAGACCAGTGGAAGGAAGTGCCAAGAATGGTAAGTAAATCTAAAATGCCAGTCTTTATGTACAGGTTGTGTGGTAAGACATGAGGGAAAGTCCGTGCAGTTGTGACACTCAGTCATGGAATACAAGTTATCATAACTCATGGAGTCATTAGTGTCTGAAGACATCCAAAAGGTTCCTCTATCTGCTGGAACAGGAGGCTTTATGGGAAGTGAATTAGACCATTAAGCCCAGCAACGTTCTCTTTCCCCTGGAAGTAATGGGTGCTGATGGGATTTCAAGCTGATGAACGAGCACTCGTGTTTCCGTCTGTGCAGGGTTGTACATAATGGGTTATCTGAGGTATCGTCTAGACAACATTGAAACTTAGGGGGTTTGTGATCACGCTGCACAGAATAAGCTGCTTTTTCTTTCTCTGTGCTTCATGCACTGCACGTTCAGCAACCAACACTCGCACTTTTACACAGCCACCCCCATTTTGAAAGTTGCCTTTTATAAAGAGCATTAGCTTTCTGCAACAGAAAGCGAGACGACAGCAGACAGCAGAAGTTAGAACATATGAGGTCAGATACTGGGCTGCAGCATTTGGGGAATTAGCTAAGAATGGACTTGCTGTTAAAGTTTCTTTCAGTTGAAGGAGCTTCATGTTTGACTGATGGCAAAGTAGTTTCCACAATGGAATTAGACCAAAGAATTCTCTTTACAAGGAGATACTGAATTCCTCCCAGTGGCATTCTTCAGTGCATATGGGGGTCCTGGATCCACCAGTTTCTACTCCAGAGGTGGTTCAGAAAATCTCTGAAGAAAGAAAAAGAAAGGAAGAAAATAACATATGGTATGTTTTATAGAATTTTTTTTTTTTTCAGATATGGAGATCTATGAATAAAGGATTGTAGCTTTGCTGACTATTGTTGCGCACTATACGCAAGTCCCGGAAAAAATTTGATAATTTTCAGTATGTAACATTCACAGACTAACTACAGGTTCCTTTTGTCATCTTGCTTTAAACCCAGCAAAGATTCATCAGCGATGTTCAAGCAAAGCAAGTAAAATCTGATTTGCTTCATAATACATATACTATAAATTAGACTATCAACGTTAGGTCTGCTTTTGCAAAAGATGACATTAGCTCAGAGAAAGATGCTGGAATGTACAATATACCTGTTGGCTACTGACTTAATGAACTGTACTCTCAGGACAGCACTAACTTTTCTTTTGCTGCTCTCAATCTTGTATTTTCTCATTTCCAAGAACAGGCAGAGGATGCTTATTCCCACAGAAAAAAAGAGCGTAAGACTTAATTTAGCCATTAGGTAACACAAGCTTCACTTCAGGATTCTGTTCCTGTTCAGCAGAGTACTCAATAACGTACTTCATTTCGTTTCTGTGGAACATATGTCAAGGTCTTGATGAAGTGGAGGGGTTGTGTAAAGGGCAGGCCAGCATGAAAATACAAAAATGTTCTCTTTCCCTGAATTATGCTTGTTTTCACCTCTGCCAAGCAAGTTAATAACAATAGATATGAGTACAGTAACGGCATGAAAGAAGATCTAATTAAGTGAATTAATGTTGCAACAAAGGTATATTCCATGATATGGTTAAAACTTACTTCATAAATTCCATTCATTTCAATTATAATCAGGGCAACGTTGCTGAAGTTTAGCTTGCGACCAAAGTAACAGAACTGATTAGTGACTTGTTATTGTGACTTTCTATAATGAGTGGAGAACAGGGTCCTGAAATGTCACACCAACATAGCCTGAAAAATATATTTTAAAAATTCCTTATACACATCAGAGTCTCAGTAAAAGTCAAGTATTTAACCACCTAAAATTAGCCCAGGCCGTGACGTTTGTTGTCATTTGCTAGATTTGCTCAAAAAGATCACTTTTGAGAATTACTTGGCAAGGCCATGTTCATTCCTCCTTTAAGTGCAGCTTCATTTCTGGTAATTGAGATTAGCCAGCACAGAACTGCATGCAGGAGAAAGTCAAAGGGGCTCGAAAAGTAAGAATGGTTCGTCATTATAAGCATATAGAGCACAGTTTGGAAAAGGACATCACTAGTATCAGAAGCCAGTACGTTTGGAGAGATTTGCCAAAATCTAATGTGATAGACTAATTCATTCCTTTTAGATAACCAAGATATATTTTTCGTTGTTAAGATGGCTAGAGAAGGAGGGGAAACAGGACCCTGTGAGAACGTGAAGAGTGCCAAGCTGTGACTGGCGTCATACATGGAATGAAGAAATTGCAAGTTGCTTAAAAGGAATATTTTGGGAGAGAGAACTGACTGTCAGTAAAGAAATCCTTCATCTATCATCATCTGGGGTTTTTTCTCAAAAAAAAACAAAAAAAAAACAAACCAAAAAAAAAAAAAAAAAAACCAAAAAACCTTCAAAGCTCAGAGTATTGGCAAAACTTTAAGGTGTAACTAGTCATGTCTTACCTTTGGGCAACCCTCTTAAGTCTTCCTCTGACAGCATACCTCTTTTATAGTGATTGGTTTGAGTTTTATGTGGGTTTTCATTAGCAGATTTCATTACATTTTATCACTGTGGATGAAGCGAATGCAGTCGGTGTTGATAAAGAGCATATTGGAGCTTTTTGGTCGGTGTTGTTTATCTCTAACAAATTGTTTAGGCTCTCAAGTAATCGTTAAGCAATCTCTTAGCAAGACCTATTTCTCATATACTTAAATAATGGATTTCTTATTACTACGTAGCTATGGAGGATTTAAAAACTACATTTACATCATCTCCATTCTGTTTGGACAGCAGAGGAAAGTATCTGCAGTTAATAAAGGTTAACCTTCACAAAGAAGGGTTTGTAGAGATAGAGTGCACAGCCCTGGCCTTCAGCCCAGATGACTTCAGCAACTCACCACCTTTTCTCTTTAAACATGATTTCTTTGAGATTTTTACTGCCACTAGATTTTTTTTTCCTTCTCTTTGAAAGGCAAAAGGCTAAATGATTAATTTTGTTTTCGACATCAGATGCGAAAGCCTGCTTGGAAAGCCCCCTGCGTAGAACGGCAGCACGAGAAGAACAAGAAGTGCCTGGTTTGCGTCAGGAGGAACATGCCATGCTGCTTCCACTCCCACAGCCCCAGCTACCAAGTCATTAACAGGAAAGCCATTGAACGTTTTAGCATGTGAGTATGCCAAGACCCGAGACTTATCCCCAGCTAATGAGCAAGTTTAGATGAAACAGTGCCCTTTCTGGTTCCTGTCCTTTCTTTCCTATCACCTTCTTCCACGCACTGACTAATCTTGTAGGATAGTTGTATTAAAATCAGTGGAAGATTTTTCTCTATTACAGATACAGCAGGCTGAGATCTCACTGACATCTGTTTCCTTCTTGTCCATGCCAGCAGAGACCAGCATGAGGGTTTGTGCTAGAAGACAGTCCTTGGAGTCCAGCTAAAATCATGTCTTTCTCATGTTAGTCATGGTTGTTCCTCAGAGGTACACAGGAAAGCATTTCATATAACGTAATCCCAAATTCAGCTAAACTCATAAACAAATAACAACTGTTCTTATTGTCCTGTCTGCTTATACAGTAGACTTGTTAAATATACAGTGTCTTGCTAAAGACGCAAGCTTGCCAGGTTGCCATTTCCTATACTTTTCTTTAATTCCCATTTCATTACTCAAACCTGGTCAATTCTGTTTAACTAGAAGATACCTGATACTTGAATAAACATGAAGAAAAGCAACCAGTTCTGATTTAAAGCTGAAAAATATTAAGACTCTATTACTTCCCATTGTAAATCTCTTGCAATAGTTAATAACTGAGTTAAAAGTATATGTGCCTTCTTTCTAAATTGATTTTTTTGCCTGGCTACAGATTCCAGCCTCATGTTATCGTTATCCCCAAGACTAAGAGTCCTTTGGCACCTGGTGTTTTCCTCTGATGATTGTACATGTATATTCCAATCTTTAATTTTTTTAGAAGCAGAACAGATCGGGTCTTTGGAGTCTAATCATTGTGCGGCACTTTCTCCAACTCCTGAATAGGAGCTGAGGCTTTTTTGCATACCTTCTCCAGTTTTTCAGCAGACTATGAAAAATGTGGATATCAAAAGTAAATACAATATTCCAGTATGAGTTTCACTCAAGCTATATAGAGGAAGAAAGATCTCCTCCTGAGAAGAAGGAGTACCCTTCTGCCTCTAATGAATTGCACGTCCTTTGCGTCTCTTAAATAGATTTAAGGTTTCTCACCACTCCAACCATTCCACTGGTACACCTTCACTCCTTGTTGCACATATTCTGTGCATCAGTCCATAGCTGGTTTCAGAGGCTGAACTTCCATGATTCTATGAATTTTGCAGGTAATCTCCATCACTTTGCGGTTGCCCTATCCTTCTTGTTGTATACCACTCCAGCAGCCTTTGTGTCACCCGCAAATCTTGTCATGGGCTGGACCCAATACTGCTTCCCGTGAAAGCACCTCCTTTTAATGATGTCTTCTCATTGATGACTACATTGGAGGCCTATCAGGTAGCCATTGCTAATGCAATTTGGTGCACACTCTGCTTGTGCTATCGGAGTTATTTTAACCTGTTGATTGCTTGATTCAAGTAGCAAAACAGTTTGGCATCCAGGAGCCTTGAAATCCTAAATCTCATGTGATGGAAGGCAGTTGTAATGTTCAAACTCTTCCCTGCAGGCTGCGCTGAGCCTAGAGCATCCCCTGCTGCTTCAATCTCAGGATGGCACTCCCAGTCAAGGAGCCCAGGCAGGGAATTGGCTGTGTAGTTTGTATTTATTTTTGTTGTTTCCTGTGAGTCTATCTTTTACTTCTCAGGTGCTGTTTATTCTAATACAGAAAACAAAAACAAAAAACCACCATGTTTGAAACTGTCCTGGAAAAAGAATTTGATGTTTTCTCACAGCAATTCCATCCTTTGTCTCAAATTCTGCAGCCATTTCCTAAAAGCTCCCCGTGCAAAACAGAAGATAAAAACGTGTAATATAAAGAGGATACAGAATAAACTCTCTAGTTATATTTTATATCCCAAAATACACTAACAGCAGCCATGCCTGTAATGTCCTATTCAGGAAAAATACGGACGTCCTCCTCTAAGGATTAAATTTTCAAAAGTCACTTTTTCACATTTTATGAGTCCAGAGGGTAGTCGCTGTTAACTGACACTTCCTTAAATCAGGTGTATTATATTTATTCAGCTATAGCCTTCAGGGTAGTATGTGTAACTGGAGTGCTTTAGCAGTTGCACTTGCCCAACAGAACATGTTGAAGATCGTGTAGGTGAGTAATCAATGCCACAAAATAGCTGCTCCATTTCTATTGCTATGGACAAATCCTCATACTGATTTTCCTGGTTCTAAGCACGACATGCTGGTTTACCACTGCTGAATGGCGAAACTCACTCCATCTCACTGAAACAGTACTGTGATACACAGACCTAGTTACTTCTTCCACTGTTTTCCTTCACTGTGTAGACTCTTGGTTTTGAGCTGTTTCTGTCCATTTACTAAATCTGCCCTCACAGTTTGCAGTGCAGGGCATTATTTCTATCTCTGTTTTACATATAGAAAATAAGACATAGGTTGTTCCAAGGTGACAAAGTCATTGGCAAGGGCTGGCAAAAGCCCGGATGTCCTGAACTGGAGTCTAATGTTTAAACCATAAGGTCTTCATTCCTCAGACACTTCATCAGGTGTGCTCTACTGGAGTTCCATAGCAGCGGTGTTTAAATCAGTGTGCAGTAGTGCCATGGTAGCCTCTCAATTGCCTGGTTTAGCTGCTGCGTACTGAATTTGGAGACGAAGGGCAGATTTGGACATTCTCACCATCAAACCAGTGGAACGGGGAGCTGAAGGTCACATTCTAAAATCAGCTACCACCTGGGCCCACAGTTCACTTGGGAGGAGTGGAGGGGTAGGGGAATATGCTGGCTGACTTAATAATTTGCATCCTAAAACCTTTTGCTGCATCTGACAAGATGAGTAATATTTTCCCTACAACTATATCAAATATATTTGTAGAAATGTCTTCTAATTCAAGAATTTATTTAGTCTGTAATTGCCTAGTGATATCATTTCCCCAAAAATCATTAGTTTGGTTGGTTTTTTTTTTTCACCAAGTACTTTCTGAAAACATAAAGAAAAGTAGAGTTGTGCTGCAAGGGCATCAGTATTGCTGGAAAACATTAACAGCTTTAATAATGAAAATAGGGCAGGTCTGAGATTTGTCGTTACTGCTGTTTACAGGTCCAGGTGAGAGACTGGCTTAAATGGGCATTTTGTGAATTACTAAGGTAGTTGTGACAGCAGTAAACCAAAATTGCGATTTGTTTATTACGGGGAGGGTAGATGGAGGAAAAAACACTGTAGGTGTAATGTTACCAACACGCTCTTTTATTCCCAGGGGAAAAGACATGTCAGTGACTCTCTTCTGCATTGTCTACCGAGACAGAAGACTTCCCAAGGTATGAAAGTATGTTTCTAGTGCTGTCATGGAGATTTGTCCATCCAATACTGTAACTGTGTCATATTATGGTCCCTTAGTTTACCTCGAAGAAAGAAAAACTTTACTTTTTATTGTCTATCAAATGTACTGCATTTACCCAACACTACTTCCACTGCAACATCTCAGTGATATTTTAGGTATCTACCATTCATTGTAATCATGTTAGGTTTCTCCTGATTCACTCAGCCCTCAATCCCTCATTCTTTTCTAGAACTTTGTAAGTCTTGTTTGTCTTCCACTTCACTTGTGATTTTTGTTTATTTTCATAAAAGCAGTAATGCCATTCATAATTCTGGATCTGCACTGGTCTTGTAAGTGTGTTAGTTTTTAAGCAATGCAGATATTTCCTGCTCCTTAATACACAATAAAAAGGTTACCCTGTGCAACTAGATGGAAGATTAAATCGATGCTTTTGTCAGCTAGCTGAAGCACAGGCTTTTGCTAAATTATCCAGAATGCCTTTGCCTGACCATCTGTTTCAAACGGAAATGAATCTTTGGCTTTAATTATAAATCTCTTATGAATATTATTTTTCTTTTCTTTTCTAACCCAATCTGCCATTTTGGAGATTGCTTGAAATCTCCCTGTATTGTATGAAAGGTGGGTGGGGTTACCAGAGTGGCTGATAGTGTGACTCCATTTTTTTTTTTTTATTAGCCTTCTGTTAATGATTTTAAATCTATTTATGCACTTGCTACAAGTTGAAGCAAAAATCTGTGTTACCAAACTGTGTTTACAAATTTGCTACAAGATACCATGTTATGAAGCAGCCTAAGTACAAACGTGTTAAACCATATGGAAAATCCACCCTAATCTTGCTAAATTGTTCCAATGTTTAATTAGCCAGATCATTAAAAGTGTGCACCCTCTTTCTAATCAGTTTTTCTAATTTCATGGTCTAGCTCTCAGATCATATTAATTCTTTACATGTTCCCCATGAAGGTGTGTGTAGATTGAGGCCAAACACAAAAGCCTCCTACTTCAGGTGCTCTTTTCCAACAAAGAATTACTCACCTCTGTAAGGATTTCTCATTGAAATGCTTTGTAGATATTTTTTTTTTTTTTCAAAGAAAGGGTGAAGTAATTATTTTTATTTTAAATTAAATGGGGGGTGGGGAGGAGGAAAGGGAGAGCTCTGGGCTGGGGGAGTCCTTGCTATTGGTAAGACCCTCTCTGGAGCTCTTTGCTTTCATCTTTTAAGGAGTGGGAAGGGGACTCTCCTTTCCCTTCCTCTGGCAGAGTGGCTTCCTTTTCATTCATGTTGTCAGCAAACCGTTCTCCATTTGGTTTCTTCCAGCTGGGTTGGCCAACACTGCCCTGCGCACCCAGCTCATACCCTTCTCTTCCGCCTACGCAGCCCGAATCATAGTACTGTCCTAACTTGCATCTTCTGTGGTGTGGGGCAGCAACTCCTTTTTATGCCTGAGAAAGAAAAGAAAAGAAAAGCAAACCCAGTTACGCTTCTTAGCACATTTTCCAGCTCCACTAGAGAAGTTGGCCCTTGCTAGTCGGCAAGAAGACCTTGAGCAAGCAGAGGAGTCTTTTTCCTGCCAAGCTGTCTTCCCGAGCAGAGGCTAACTTGTAGCAATGCAGCGTGGAGATGAGTCAGTGAAAAGTGGACTTAGGTAAACACTGTTAACTGATATCACAGACATTTCTGCTGTGTCTCCAGAGACAGCTGCATTTATTTCTTCATCCACGAACCACTGAGATGGGGAGGTATTTGAACACTCCTAACGGAGATCCTAAGGTATGTGCTGGTCTTCTCCTCAAAACTTCTACCCCTGCAAATTTCAGTTCCCAGCCCTCCTCATCATCAGCTGTTGGTGCATGTCACCACAACGCGGGCCTACACGGAGCGCTGTTTACGAAAAAGAAAGAGTTCAGCTCACTCTCATCAAAGGATTTCCAATTTAGAAGGGTGCCAGATTACCATTTTATCTTCTCGAAGGTATTTTCTCTCCAGAGTCACCAGAGTAACTTTTACCAAAATGTATTTTATTCAAATGGTTTCATAAAATTCTTAAATTAAAAACAATATTTTTTAAAAATAAAGATAAAAGAAATGAAAACAAGAGGTATTTCTTGTTTCGTATAGTTAGCTTTCACTCTACAGAAGTTGATCCAGACGAGGCATACGTAGGATACTTGCATTAAATAAAGACCTTTAATTTTTTGGAGGGAAATTTCTCCACTCTTCCCTCGTGGTCAGTTAGACTGTACTTGTTAGGCCCATTCTAAATGTACATTTTGTACCAGTATAATTTGTTGATGTGATTTTGCACCAGCGTAATTAAACCGATCCAACATCTCCACGATTCCTTCTACAGTGGTATAAAGGTGTTTTATAGTAACATCGCAATAGTTTTTTCCCCATTCCACACAGGATATAGGTAGATATACCTACATGGGCATCTTCTGGGGCCACAGATACTCTCTTTGCCCTCGCAGGGCAAACTGCCTCACTTTAGATTATGCTTGGTAGAAGGTGGAGAATCCTTCCTGCACCCTTTGAAAGTGTTAGACCATCACAACACTTCTCTGTTACCTTTGAATTGTGTCGATCTGCCAGGCTTGTAGCACCACATGATGATTTGTGCAGTATTTCTCGCCATGCAGACCACCCAGACCTCGGTGGCCATGTCCCACATTCTGTCATCTTAGCCCTCGCTCCCACTGTTAAATCAGCCCAGGGGTTTTTTTTCCTGTATGATTTTGCCCTACCAAGTGCTTGTACAGAAAGTGTATCTACACTAAATGCTTCATACAGGTTTTAACAGAGGCCTGAGAAGGTTTCGTTGTTCCTTTATAGAACGACAGAGGCAAATACCTTCACAGTCCTCCCTTTCCCCCCTCCCCCATTTCTGTACTATATTCAGTGAGTGAAAATGATTCACTATGATTCATTCTCATTCCCTCCCAAGCTGTGTTCTTCCCTGAAAAGTACAATATTTCTTTTCATATTCTCCATGAATACTGTGGCTGTGGCTTCTCCCTCCTATGTTTCTCAAAGAGAAGTTTAGCAGCAGCCCCTGTAAAGAATAGGCATCTGAGGACCACGAGAGAAAAGCTGGTATTATATCTGGAACCCACTCTCTTGTACTCCTGGAGAATAATACATCAGCTGTTGGCAAAAGGAAACGTGCTCCGAGAATTGTTCAGCTGGACCTTAAAGTTTCTGGGTTATGAAATGCAGAATAATAGGATTAGAGAAGCAAGAGATGAAAGAGATCTAGAGATTTCTCTTCATTTCCCTGCAAAGGAAGGCTATGGCTTTGCACACTCGGCCTCTGAAAAAAATACATCGGCGACTGCACTGATATAATGGCCCTGTGTAAAGCAGGAAAGATGTTGATGCTTCATCCCGTTCTTCATCTGTGTTTGAATGAAGACCTCCAAACAACAAAAGCATTCATCTGGATTTTTACAGGACTGGATGACTGTTTAAAACATGTATTCTCAATCACTGCCTCTGTGTATATTTAGTACAATAAAGGACGTTTAGGCAATAAAAGATAAGCCAAGAGATTTGCAAGCATTATCATATGATGTTAGCAAAGTTACTCTCACAGCAAGATAAACAGTTATATTAAGCAACCTGACCCTGGAATCTGGGCATCTTTACTTTTCCACTCCTAAATCTACTAAATCGATGGCTTCTGAGTGTTTATCGCTGCATTAGGCCCTCTCTATCCATATGGTCCTCAGGAAATGAAGCTTTGAATGTTTGTTTCAGGTTCCAGCTGCTCTGCTTTGGGATGTGAGAAGTGTGCTCAGACTCATTAAACCTACAGGGCTTGGAAGCTGTTCCCGTGGTTACGCCGCAGGCAATATCGCATGTGAGACCCAAGTGCTGTAACTCCTTGGCATGAAGCTCAGCGCATGCAAGAGTTCAGTAGCAGTTCCAGAGGCAACTCTAACACGTCTCCTTGTTTTTCAGCTGCTGATGAAAAGGTGCTTTTTACAAAAAAAGTCAGAAGTTAAACAGATGTCCTTGGAGAAGCTGAAGATGGAAATATTTCTCATGTGAGCAGTTGCACGCACACAGAATGGAGGCTGCTTTGGTAGGTTTCTCAGGAGACCAAAAACCTTTCCCTCAGGTCGTGGGGAGCAGAGCTGCCTTGCTGTTTTCCAGCTCGAGTTTTGTGGGTAAGACACGGTAAGGTGCCTGGT
Source organism: Sula dactylatra (assembly GCA_013389905.1). Classification (NCBI taxonomy): domain Eukaryota; kingdom Metazoa; phylum Chordata; class Aves; order Suliformes; family Sulidae; genus Sula; species Sula dactylatra. The sequence goes on from WEKW01020618.1 coordinate 87,996, forward strand.
GTTGAATTCTTAAGCACACAGAGCATAAAGCCCTACAGGACTAAATCTCCCCAGGCTAAGAAGGGACAGTACTTTTTAAAACCATGGATAAGCTGGCTATGCGACTGTGCCCCTTCAGTTGCTTTCAACTATAAGCAGAGATCCAGAGGCTATCTGAAATCTGTGAACTGTATGCTTATGGACTTTTTGTCTGAGAGGTCGAGCTGCAGTTGCCAGTACATAGCAGATAAAGTAGAAGCAACTTCCGTGCCACTGTTGATGGATGGCAGGGAAATCAGAAGGAAATATTAAGTAGGAAATTATTAGTTAGTGAAGGGAGGGAAAAAGAAGGAATCTTTTCCTTTAAGCTTGCTCGTTTCTTGAATTTAACACAGCTAACCTGAAAAACTCCATTTCTTTTTAACTCTGCTTCTCGTTTGCTTTTGCACTGCTTTCATCTAGAGTGTGAAATTCCAAGTCACTGTGAAAAAGCTGCCTTAGGAATATTCTTGGCAATACTGCAAGCAGAAAGTACAGGAAACCTCACAAGAGAGTTTGTTCCAGCAACACTGCCATCCACGTTTCACAGCTGCAAGGACGTTCAAAGCAAACCTAAACACTGTATTTTCCTTTCTACAGGACCTTGCTAAGGTAGAAGTACCTGAGACCAGAAAAGTTTAAGTAATGCCACAATTGCGACCCACTGAAATAAAGGGGAAAAAAAATCCATGAGAAAAGTTCCACAAATCAAAAAGGGGGCAAGATAGTATAACCAGTTACTGCGTGACAGGCTGGCCACCAGGCAGAGCAGGAAAGCAAAGGGGAAAGATTATTAAGGGCAAACATTTCCCCGCTGTTCATTGTAGCCACGTTTGGCAAACATTTTTAAGTGAAAGAGCCGGTGCAGCGATGACTGTTGGGAAGAGGAAGATTGTCTCTCCCGTTTGCCTCCAGTGCCGTTGTGCACCACCGCGTCCGTTCTAGCGGGCCAGTGAGGTTTTTTTAGGATGTGCTTTTGGAAACTGATCATAGGTGAGCTTTCCAAAAGCATATATAAGTAAAGCAAGAGAGCGTACGCATTTATCGGGGAGTTAACCTTTCCAATGCTCTTACAGGTAGCCTAATTTAGCTGCTGAGCTTTACTGCACAGGTATATAGGCTTCATCAGTGAATGAAAGGAAGTCTATTACTGGTACAAGAGCTTAACTTTCATCCTAAGCTCTACGCTCCATCTAAAAAGTCTGTGAGATGGAAGGGGTCCTGCGCACCCCATTTTGACCAGGAGATTAATCTTCCAGAGAAGACACAGTGGGGGAGACCCAAGGCAGTATTGTGAAGACCTGACCGCCTCTTGAAGAGGCCAAGCCATGTTGACTTTGCCATTAAAATACAGAGGCTGTCGGTCTGAAACTGCTTAAGAATTTAAAGGGAATAGAGGAGATTCAGAACTTCATTAGCTGATATCACCCTGTGTTCAAGTGCTGTCTTCCTTGAATGACACAAAGACTTGTACATACTGTGCTACAGTTTTCAAAGCTCCTCAGGGTGCCCCTAAAGGAAAGGTAATATAGCCAAAGATATACTGAGAAGTATACTGGCATAATTGCTCTTCTGTTTGGTTTTAATCTCAGTTTTGCTTCAAGTTTGCAATATAGCTAACACTTTTTAAGCTCATTACTCTTAGAATTATTTTGCTTTTAGGCAGTAGATGTGTTATTTATTTATTGGTATTACTGAATTTTCTCAATCCTCTATTGGAATTGACAGATCTCTTTTTCTAATCCTGGCAACTGTAATAACCACGTAACCCTGAACTTGCTCTTTAACCCACTTGTGTTCGTTTAGGAAAAGTCATCAGAAGTGTCTCCCACAGTTTAAAAATATATCTATATAGCAGTGGGATACACACAGCACATGTGTGAACAGTGAGGCATATCAGAAAACAGTTTATTAATAATTTTATCAGCAATTTTTATGCAGAGGTCTGACTTATTATTTTCTAATATATAATATTGGAATAATACAGATTTCATTAGGCAAATTAAGTGCCGAGTAACACTTCTGTGAAAATGCAAAGATTTGGCTCAATAAATTAGAATGTTCTACTACTAGCTAGAAAAATGCAGTAAATGGTCAAATGCTAGGCTGGTGAATTTATTTTAAGTAAAGCGTAATTTCTAAGTAGGAATAACTGTTGATGGGCTAAAGTCTAACTGGCACAGGGTTCAGGAATTAAAAGCTGGCCTCAGCATTAAGAATAAATCACGTATCGAAATAGAATTTTGGTACAGTTCTGTTCCAACTTTTGAGGATGTAACACCAACTCCAAAAAGGCATCCTGGAGCCTGTCTTTATTATCTGATGCCTCAGCTCCAGTTCGATTCAGAGAGAAGTTAGCTAATAGCATTTAATTATAGCTACGTCAAAGGCTTGTGTCAAAGAGTGTAGGTAAGCCAAAATGGAATAAAAGTCAACTAATATGCTTCTGAGACAACATTTATTAAACCTAGGAAAATATCTACATGTATTCTTAAGGTATTACAGGAATAGGAGATATAATTTTCTTGCAGCAAATGACTTTCAAACAGAAAATAGTAATCAAGTAAAAGGGGAAAGCATTAACAAATACTTGATTGCACTAAATAATGCTCTTTAAAAATTTTCCTGATTGTCATGACCTTTTCTTTTTCTCACTTAGGTGATCTGCGTGTCATGAGGTACTAGTTGAAATGGGTGTAAAAGCAAAAGCAAAAAACCCCCAAGTCTTTCAGAATGACTTAAGTAAAAACACATGACAGTTAGAAGATAGCTATGCTAGAACAACAGTATTCGTTATTAAGGACGTAATATATAGCAAGACATATAGACCACTGGGGAAAACATTGGGAAGAGGGAGTATACACTTTTTCCAGTTGTTATATTATCTTCCAGAAAGAGTCACACACACGTGCTATGTTTGCAGTAAAACTGACACATGGAAAAAAAAGGTACTGTAAAAATTTCAGCATTCAAAGAAAATTATTTCTTGTACACTGCACGCACACACACACACACAAAAATCACCAACAGTCAACTTTTGTTGTTAATAGTACCTTTCCTTGCACTTTTTTAATAAATATAAAATCTTTGAATTATGTCATATTGGTCAAACTGTTACAAAAAGAAAGGAATAATCTATGTAGTTATATTCTATATAACTGAAAGGATATGGCAAGGAAAATAAGTAAATCTATGTGCTAGGGTAAAAAAAGTAAACATGCAATGTCTTTATGCCCTTCCCTCGTTCACTTAACTTCAAACCCAAATTCTGTTCTTTCTCCTGTAGTATCTGTGCCAGGTGCTTCTGGACAAGATGCAAGAACCTACCTATAGCTTTCCGTGCTGGCTCTTGCTGTAGTTTGCAACGGTTCCATATTGGCCTAAATCACTGTACATGGCATTTAATGTGATAAAAAACTCAATAATCTTGATGTCTTTAGAAATGTCTGGTCCCTCCTTGTGAGTTTTGCTAAGCTGTTGGATTTGGTGACTTCTGATACCATTGTGTTCCACAGTTTAGTTACTACGGAGAGGTATTTTTGTGGCAGTGCTAGTTTTCACACCCTTGATTTAATTGAATATCATTTTGTTCCTGGGCTATGAGGTGCAGAGACAGAAGCTGCTGAGTCACCTTCTTTATTTGATTTACTTTAACATATCCATCTTGTGAGTTTCTCGTCAGAAAGCAGAGCCTCCGTCTCTTCTGTCCTTGGTCATACCTGAGGTTCTACAGCCCCTTAGTCACTTTTGTTCTCTTAATCCTTCTGCTTCTGCAGCGCAGTTCATGATGCGAGGTAGCAAGTGCCATACAGGCTGGCTGCAGAGGGCCGTGTTGTTGCTTCGTATAAAGGAATCACAGCTTCCGTCTTGTTTATTTGCTTATTTCTCATGCATCCTACCATCTTGCATGCTTTTTTCACAGCTGCGCATTCATTTTTCAGAGACTTCAGTAAAGTTTACTGTGAAGAATCAGTGAAGTATGTAAAACGATTAACTGATTAGAAAGAGATATAATTTACTAAATATGTTCAAGATAAAAGAGACTCAACAACCTTTTTTGCTCCCAGAGTGGTTATAACATCGCAGAGAGGAAACATACACGTTCATCTTGTGCTAAGGTTTTTTTTTTCTTTTTCCTTTCTTTTCCTTGTATGTAAAATAAATCATCTGCGCAGAAAATGAACAGTAATGGTGTAAGTACTGAAAACTCTTAATCGTAAAACAGGCAGTGGAAGGAGAGAGCTGTCTGGAGGTAGAGCCTACCCTCAGGACTTATTACACATATCTAGATTATCTGCTCTTCTTTTAGGAAACTGCTAGTGTCATTTTAGGTCACTTTACATTGATGTAACTGTCATGCTTGATTTGTATACATATTCTCGTGTTAGCGATTGTACAAAATTATAGAGAGGTGAAAAAGATGCCTGACAATTTCCTTATAACTATAGGAAAGGTTTGTTATATACCATTTATATCGCTGTGATATTGAAACCAACGGGAAGATGTTGGTGCGACCAGTATTAGATCTGGGCAAGCCGTGTCTCCTGTTAATAACGTTGGTTGCTAACCATGGCTGCCCACTTCAGGTCTAAGCCAAAGGCTTGGCAAACACGGGAGCAAAGAGAATCCAGGTCCAAAGTGAAAGCAGCATCTTAACGCAGCAAAAGCTCCAGGCAGCGAGGCAGGATTTGGTATCATGAAGTGCTGCAGTGGCCAAAGCAATGAGTTGTAATAGGCAATAGTGACCGAGTATTCGTATCCACCGCATATGGTAAATGTATTCTAATATTGTTTTCATATGTTGCATCTAATCAAGTGGTTTTTTCCTGGGAAGGTATGGTAATTTTAAGTTGGGAGTGGTGATGGTTTTCAACAGTCACTCATTCTTAGTAGGAGAAGTGTTTGGAAAAAGTTGGCCTATCCCGTTGAAATGCTGAGAAATTTCTAGGCAGGTGAGAGGTAGAGGCACTCACGAGATTGTAAACTCTGATTCTGCATTACTAAAATGTTACGAGACTTCTGTTTAATAGGTACGCTGTGGTCAAAATGCAGTTTTAAATCTTTGGATGTTTACATTCTGCTTTCCTACAGCAATACCTTAGCACTACAAAAGAGCAGGCTCTTCCTGCCGGCTTATAAAGCCATTTTACCTACTGCAAACATGAAAACCATTTGAAATAAACAGAGCTACAGATGAGTTCTGCAGACGCTGGATTAGGTACAAAATGCCGCAGTTTGACATGGTTACCCCTACGCCTGCACAAAGACCGCACAGGCATCTCTTCAGTTTTGCTAAGAAGCTCTTATCAACAGAAACTTCCCAAATCTCCATTATTTCTCAGAAAGTATCAGTATGGACTAGTAAAACCAGTCTTTTTTTCATAACTTGGCTGGAAACACCATAATGACTCTCAGCATGCAATAATATTTTCCCCTTGGAGTTTGGAGAGTAAGAGTTAAGAGAGCTCAAGTCCTTTATTATTCTGGGCAGCTGTAAAGGAAAGTATTTTGCATTTGGTTGAGAAAAATTTCTTGAGCATGTATTTTAAATTGAAAGTGTTCACAAAACCAAAGTGATCGAAATTGAAACTATCATAGTCGTTCACAAGCTTTAATATTTCCTTTAATTTGATCAAGGAGGGGGGGAAATTATTACTAAAAAAAAAAGTATAACCCATCCCCCCCCCAGTTTCCTATCTTTGCACTTCTTTAGGAACTGATTCTCGTACATTTTACTTCTAGAAATTGAATCAAACCCTTGTTTAATTCATGTAGTGATGCGAATATTGCAAATGCAAGGTCTTCTATCAAATTTCAGTGGAACAGCTATTGAGTTTATGTAAACTGTCAAGGGTTGTTAGGCTTTCTGGTTTTCATAGTATTGGTAGCCGAGTTGTTGAAGCCTAAAGCTAAAGGGAACTTCTGCACGTAGCGATTGAGGCAACATTCAAAAATACTTATAATCAAGAACAATGCAAAAAGAGAGTAAGTGAAGGATATTATAGAATATCAAGACTGTCAGAGACATACTGTCTTTATAGAAAGGGAGAGAAAATGAATATACAATTGGTGGTTTAAATGCTCATTTATTGCTTTGATTTCTACATTTAAATCAAGCATGTATCTAAATACTGCTTTTACTGAGACTTAAGCACATGGGCATCTTCACTCATGTTAGAGGCCGAGAATGTTGTCTATAGCCACAGTATGAATATGCTGCATTCAGCATTTGCAAAAAAGTAATGCTTTTCCTTCCAGCACGGAGTGATCCTGGAGACATACTTATTCCACTTCTACCACAGCTTAAATTTTCTTTTGATTCCTCTAATAGGAAACACAACAATGATGTTTATCTCCTGAACAAAACACAGCAAATGGTAAGAGCAAACATCCATTCTGTCGGGTGGTGGCTATGACAACACTGTCCCACCTGAAATACCAGTAACTTATGTTTTGTTGCTCAGTGTTAAATTTATCCTTACCCCAGGCAGAGTCAGCTGCATTCTTTCCACTAGAGGCTGACAAGGTGATTTGCATTTCCTGTGCTTTTACTTTATCTCCTCTACAAACAAGCAGCAAATTTCAGCAGCTGGTATGGCTGTTACAGTCCTTCCACTGTTTACATTAAAAGGAAAGGAGAGAAGGAAGAGGAGGCTCTCTGGGGAGAAAACAAAAGAAAAAACAAAGCTGTAGGGAAAATAATGATACTTTCTGAGTATAGCAATTCAAATGTATCATCAATGGGGTCAAATAAAAATAAATGTAAAGGACCATAACGCATACAGTGAGCACTTGTTGTTCTGTAATTTTACAGTTTAATCTATCTGGCTCTTCCTGGGAAGTATCCCGTATGCCATGATTATTACTAGTGACAGCTGTCAATTGTTGGTAGTTTGTCCCAAATTGCTCAAGGCGATCAGATAAACAAGCCTGCTCACCTGCTATTTCCAGCTCTTACTCGTTCAGCTGCACGTTTCCCTTTATGTCAGACCTCTCTTCTCTGACGGGCACGCTCCACTATTAAATTAGGAAATTCAGTCCTGATTTGTGAAATCTTTATAGACAGTGAAGTACTGAATTATTGATATATTATCTTTCTACTTCAAAATATATTCATTCATGAAGGGTAAACATTTTCTCTCTTAAATATCACTGTTATTTTCACCCAGAAGCCTTTGTAACTTTTCTGTAGAAAGATCCCAGTGTCAGATAGGGGATGGCTACAGACCAGTTATCGTTATCTACCTAATCTGCCTACAGTAGGGGGAAAATGATAATGCTTAATATTTTTTTCATGACCCATCATCAATGTGTCACTTTGAAAAATAAGAAGTTAAATTAATTATTCTCATATTGATTCCCTTTTGCCAGATTTGTTAGACTATCCTATCCCTGCATAAAAAACCCCAAATACTGGTCTGGGTAAAACTTGGCAGAAAGAACGCATTGTCTCCACCAAATGACTCATTTATATTTCATTGTTTTAAGAGGTTTCCTCTGTAAATATTTAATAGATGATGTATATATCTAGATGAATATTGAAGCAGAAATCTTAAAAACCTTGACTGCAAACTTTCATGGTTCCTGATACGATAAACTTTTTTAATCAGAAGGAAATAACAGCTCACTCCTAGCACAGGCTGATCACATTTTTACAAATCATGAGTAATTGCATAAATACTAACATCTGTCCAAATACTTGCCGTTAACAAAAAGCATGAATTAGTAAATGCTTGCAAACAAGACTGTAGCAGAGGTTCACCTGTGTTCTTGCAAATGAGTCTTATTATTCCCATTAACAGTATTAGGCACGAGTTCTATGATTTGAATCAAAATTCAGATATCAAATGAATAAATTCAAGTTGTATCTCATGATGTACAACAGAGGAGTTGTCCCTGTATTTCCTCCACGCTTCCAATCCTTGACAGCCAAAACCTTAACTGACCATTTATTGGCAGTTTCTTTACATTTCAGCTCGTTCAAAGAGACCAGTGTACTTCAAGCTTATCATTTACAAAGAGTAAGTACAGCCATAGCAGCCCACAAAGTAGTGACCCAGGAAGAGTTTCCTGTGGTAATTGATACAAAATCCAAACACTGGACTCGTAAGCGTGCAGGGGCCATCAAAATTAATTGCACTTGAGTGTAAACTGTTGAAAACCTAAATCTCTTCAGGGAAGGATTTGTGAAAGTGCAGTATTCTTCAGGGAACCATGCAAATCTGCATTGCAATAGCCTGTTTCCTGAGGTTTCCTTAGGGATCATAGAGAATTTATAGGAAGGCTGTGGTTTTTTTGTAGTTACGCTGCCTTTACCAGCTGCACAAAATTCCTTCTTGAATGACTGTGTTCCATGAAAGCAATTACAGAAAATTCTGGGATTCTTATTTTCATTTCCTGTAGTAGTTCTGTAGACACAACTTCTCTTTAATAAGTAAGCTGAGCGCGCACATGCAGTGGTAGAGAATGCTATGAACGAGCCTGCACGTTCATCCTTTACACTGAGGGTATTTGGAAAATGCTATTATGTTTTCATGCATGCTCTATGCTACTCAATTGCAAGAATGTATGTAATTTTATAAGAAATATTAAAAAGCATAGAAAGATTTACTTGTGCATATGTTGGGTGGAACGCGCAAGGGGAAATACTGGAAGCCTTCAGCGCAAACACACTTTGAGGAGGGACTGGACACCTAAGGCCATGCAGACCAGAGATTTAATTCCTGCTTTTTATCTTTTCTAGTGCTGCTGCTTGGGAATGCGGTACTCCTATCGATACAGAAGGAAAAGGTCTTTTCTTTCAAAACAACAGCACAATAAAAGAAAGCAAAACCTGACCTCATTTGTTCGTAGCGCTGTTGAGATGAACTGCAGCTCTGACTTGTTTCTCCAGAGTTACAATTATCTGCTGTAACNCTGTACTTCAAGATTTAGAGAAGTTACTCTCCTTCTGGTTACAGACCTTGTTACTTCAGGGGCAAGCCAGCATGAAGAATGAATGAATGCACGTGAAGGAGCAAAGACGAGGCATGTGCTGAAGTCATCATAATGAATTTGTAATTTTTATTTGAATGTGTTTATATATATATATATAATTTCATAATTTGTTTATATTTTTTTTTATTTATATACAGTTTTATGTGTGTGTTTGTATGTGTATACAAAGAATGATCCAGACCAAGGTCATGTGGTGAGGGATTTGAGTTTTGTCATTTGTTTGGCAGACTGCGCTTTGCTGAGATATGATCAGCCTCTCTATGCAACATGGGAAAAATAAATATAAAAGACTTTAAGAAATCAAGTTCTTACATATACAGAACCAAACCCCTTGGTGATAGAAGTTGACATAGCTGCCTTTAAGTCAATTTAATACTTGCTTAAATCAATGGAAGGAAAGTGAATTGCATTACATGAGGATCTGGTATTTATAATCTGATTTTTTTTTTTATTAACAGTGTATCCAACCTTACAAAACAAACTTTTTTCCCCGAGTTTCGTATTTATCTATGTCACCAAAATGAATAGAAATCTTGTTCTTATGTTTTCCTCAAGTCAAAATTCCTTAGTAAATTTTCAGTCTTCAAAATATATCATTCATCTGTTTTTTTTCGTTTTGCTGCTCAGGAGACTGTTAGCAGCATTCACAGCAACACTGTGCTGGTACAAACACTGAGTCCTGCCAAACCCAGTCACACAGAAATCGTGACTCAGGTTCTCGCAAAGCACAGGATTAGCTCTAAACGTGAGTTTTCAGGGAAAAAAACCCAAAACCAACAAACACAACTATTATCTTTTCATTTATCCTCTGCTTTCTAGCGCGTTTTAAGCTTTGCCCCAAACCGTAACACTGACAAAACACTTAACACCACGACACTTACACAATTGTATGCCAACTGCTATAAACATATCTCTCCAGTTTCAACAAGAATACATATTCCATTCAGGCCACTCATTTCACATAGGTTAGACTTACTTTATTCAATCCTCTTATTTTTTGTCTGCCTTCAGTTTAATGGAAAATCATTCCCTTTTTTTTGGTCACAGATCTGCTCTGTACAAGGTGATCAAATAAAATGGTTGCTCAGGGCTTGTTTTTGCCCTGTTGCCTTTCATCCGAGGCAGTTAAGATGCTATAAGCACCATCCATCCACAGAATACATGAATTTTGAAGAGAGAAAGCCTTGCAGTGGTTGCAGAAGGCTGAGTTCAAGCAAGGACAAGAAAGGAAATGATAACCTGAATTCCTCTTAGCGAGGGGCCTCATTTGTTTTTGGATTCCTAGGCGAAGTCATTAAGTTTTGCCGCGAGAGGAATGGTGCTCAATGCAGTTTTGAGGAAGACATTTATGGCTCCATCCCCGGAGGGCTGACACGTAGGCTAAGCATCTGCTAGCATCAGCTAAATATGCAGGGGAGAATACAAGTATTTGGAGAAGCATTAGGATAAGCTTTGGCCGAGGCAGCTGAGAAAAATGAAAAATTGTTGCTCTTATTTAAATTACTTAAACAAAATTTTAAATCTTTTCCTGTCCTTTTCCATCAAGGTGGCAAAGAAGCGATTCAGATTCCGCTAATGGAACATTTTGGAACAGAAGTGAACAGAAGATATTGCCATGGTTTGCTCAGAAACGAGACAGAACCTTTTCATTACTCCCAAAGGACATTTATTAAGAACATGCAAAAGGTGGGTGCATTTGAAGTGACAAGAGAGTGTTGCTCTTGAAATGAGAATGTACGCAAAAATCCCCAACACTGACTATAAGAATAAAACAAACATTTTCCTTGTTCTCTGAACAAAACAACTCAGAAAATACATCACAAAAGGCAGACGAATATTCTATTCAGTCTAGGTTCTCATCTCCCCAGGGAATTTCATGTACTCTTTGAACCTTGTGGCTCGTCGCATAGCCATAACATGCATTTCTTAGATGGGACTTTTCTATCATTTTTTCTTTTTGTCTATATACAATTTTTTTGTGATGGCAAGATATATACATTAAGATGTCTTCCACTACATAATCAACTAGATCGTTATTATGGTTCTTATCATAATCAATTACTTTTCTTCCCAATAACATATATAGTTACTTTAAGGTTAAGACCATTTATAAATGCACAATATTTAACAATTACTCAACAAATATTCCAGTAAAATTCCTAACATCATCAACATAGATCTTGATACAGACTTAAAATTGTAAAGTTTGTTATAAAGATGACAGATAACGATTTCGATTAGAAAAAGCACGCATTTAACCCTATCATCTAGCTGGACCAAGTCTTATCAGAGACATTCAGACAATAAAACAGACTGTGTGGCCAGTCACTCTGTAGATGCTGTTGACTCCAGCTGAATACGGTGCATTACTCCTTGCATGTATTCAGAATAAAACCCAGGTATCAAAACAAAGGTTGGGGTGAAGGTTATAGCAACAGGAAACATCTTAAAGTTTCAGTCCTTCAGAAGTATCACCCATGTCCAAATCAAGCAGGACTTAGTCTGAGCTAAATTTCACCCACCATTTCGTGTCTGCTACCAACCGTACTTTTCAACTATGTTATCCTTGGGATACCACCAGCAATGTAATAATCCAAGAGACAGACAGACGGGCAAAATATATATGTATCCATTTGTATAGATGTGATGTAAGTACTAATTATCTCTTACATAATGCAATGTTTCAATATTAGGTAATGTTTCTAGACCAAACATAAAATTCTGGATTATAAAGTGTACCCCGTAGACATTTTTTCAGCTGTTTATCTCATCTTCCTAGAAGAGAACACTTTGCTGCAAGGAAATTGTAGCAATAGCAATTCCTTGCTAAGAAAAAATATAAACACACTTTTTACAATGTAGCTTTTAATTTATTTTTCATTATTAAAAACTTATAGTAACTTACCAATATATTTTGACACTGTTATATCTTAACAACAAAAGCAGATGAACTTTATAAAGTAGGAAACAGTTTGTCAAATTTGAATCAGATTTCAGAGTATGAAATTTGGAGGAAAATAGGGAAAAGAATTGCAATTAACATTTAAAACCTGACCAGTTCTTTAGTCAAATGCTGATTAAAACCAAATATGTTTAAAATCTGAACCATGGGTCCAGCTCTCCCCTCTTCTCACATTTTCCCTGCTAGCTTAAATTGTAGATTTGAAAGTAGAGGAAATAAAATTTCTCTTCACCATCTGTTATCTGACATTTGAAAAAAGTCATTGTTTGACCAGTAATGAGACAGTTAGCAGCATTTGGGCTATAAATCATTAGCCTCTGATTTGCAAAGGTGGTACATTTGTAAAGGCAAAACAGATAATGCCCTGTGTAGAAATGGCCACATCACCCAAGATACAGAGCCTCGTCCAAGCATTAAAATACAAAACAGATGGAGGAAACCTTCCAAGGGAATATACGTAGGGGGGAAAACAGCGGTGAAATATAAGGAAAGAAAACTGCCAAGCTCAACAGGACCATAGAAAGCGTTAATGACCCAAGGATTATCTTTTGCAGAACTAAACGAAAGACACAACTATGAAGAAAGATGTTCTCCTAACACAAACATCTAATCAGAAAATAGCATATATCAACATGGGATTATCCCCAAAAGATGAAACTGGAAAGCATTTCCCATCCCAGTTACATCAACTGTCTAAGGATCGAGTTTAGACAAAATATCCCAAAGCTGACTTGACAACTTCACAGAGTAAGGGAAAAAAATAAAAAAACAAAACCAGATGTTCTGTGTTACAGGAGACTTCATGTTAATGAATCACATGCATTATTGAAGCAAAGGACAAAAAAAAATACAAAAAAAGGACCATCAGGTCATGCAATAGATCGCTATTGTGCTAGGCACTGTGAAAACACAGAGTATGCGACAGCTCCTGCCTCAAAGAGCTTAAGCTCTAAATAGAAATTGGGTGGGGGAAGTGGTAGAATGCCAAGTCAAGGAAAACGGTGCCGTAGCAATTAAACCGATGGGCGTTCGGTCTTATTTCCTCTGCTCCAGGGCGGTTTACCTGGGAGAGGATTATGCGATGCAATGGAAGGGAAATGAGAAAGGAAGGCAGGACTGGGACCACCGCAGAAGACTGACGAGAAGGGGCTGTGGGAATTACAAAGCAAGGCAGAGGGAAACAGCTGACCTTCCCGAGATGGTGAGGGTTCCGTCAGGGCTAGGGGAAGTTTGCTGAATGTCCAGAGTCCTGGCTTTCCTGGGCGTGCGGCTGCGCCCAGGGCTGGGGCCTCTGCCTGGCTTCAGGCTCAGGCTTTCCCAGGGGATGCGTGATGATGAGGAAGGAAGGTTGATCATACCTCGTGCGAATGTTGTGTTAATCCGATGATGGTTATAGGGATTTGTGGTGCTGTGGTATATCAGAAGATGATGGATAGAAGGATGGACACATGAAGACATATATATTCTTTTTTTTTAGCAGAAATAGAAAAGGTAGATCTCATTGACAACAGTAGAATGTGATTTCAACAAATGTAAACAGCATTTGGGTAAGAAATCTGTGAATAATTTTTGTTGCTGTTTCCGCATTGTGTGTCACTTGCTCATGAGAGATTTATTAACATGCCTCGAAGAGTCAGTCAGACTCAAAGAGTAGAGTCTCCGCAGGTTACACTTCAAAGCCTGTGAAGGTCCCCTCTAAATCCACACCTTCCACGCACCGAAGGCATATATGCATGTGTCCTGGTGTTCTTACCTGCTCCCCTATAGGGGTACAAACATACCGTCTTGTATTATTAGATTAGCAGATCGCTAATTGTCAGCACCTTATAAAGAGAATTCCGCAATGAAGAAACATTTGCATTACACAGACCACAGGAATTTCTGCATGTGTAAGCGTGAACCCGGCACCCTGAACATAAGCAACTGTGTCTTTCTGTTCTTGAACAAGAGAGGCAGTCTGTACACTACCTGAGTGAAAATGGATCATGTTTCTTCTTCAGACACCCAAAGCAAATCGAGTGGGAGGGGGGAATACACAGATCTTTGCCCTTAGGGCTGTGTTAAGAAGGCACCAGGACTCAGTGACTGACAGAGAAAATGGCTCTACAAGTGGGGCTCCGTTTTTCACGACAGTCACCTCATTCTCCCTGTGTGATAAAACACCCTGTAAAGGATTAGTTTTAGCTGTTTGGCTCTGGGCAGAGAAAATGTAGTGCGTAAGCTGTGTTTAAAGTCATAAATTGTTCAGAGAGGAGCTGTGCTTTGCTTAATCACAATGTCTTAACTGTCTCTTGCTCTGAAAGAATAATTTTCTACTTTTTTTTTTTTTTTACTTTCCATCTTGGCTGTGGCTCTCCTCTCTCCTTCCTTACTACAGTTTTTATTTGCTTGCTCATGGGGGAAAAGCAATAGGTAAGAAAAGCCTAATTGAGGCAAGATTAATGCAGTTCCATTGAGAATAAGGAAAAGATTTATTCTCTCCCTCCCTTCCACAGATGTCTTGTTCGGGACTCAACCTCGCCTAACATATGTACCTTCATTCATTTACTTCCTTCTTGTCTTCTGGGAGAAGCCTATCTCATGTGATTTATTGACTTGGCTGCCTTGTTTGTATCCATGTTAATAGTAAGATGCACTGAACCCTCCCATATTAGTCTTATTCTCAGATGCGAGTGAAGGGGGTTTATCTATGTTGAAAAATATGTACATTTGGCTTGCCACAACTAGGAGTTACCGTAAAGAAAATGTTGCAATTGGAGCCTCTGAGCTGGCAAGAAATGTAAAGGTTTGAAAGAGTGGGATCCAGCAGAGCTGCTGAAATAAAGCGTCAAGTTCAGAAGAAACGGGCAGCCTTGTGATCCCGCGCTATGATTTTCTTTCTCTTAGCTGACTCTCACCTTGGGCTGACAACTTCAGCTAATGCTGACAAACATCAGGAAGTGATGGAGGAAGGAAATATTTATTTTAAATAACTGTTTGATGAAAGGCTGTGAGAGGAGATGAAGAGAACATAGGAGTCCAATTTCATTTCTATATAGTTGACTCAGGCAAGAGGCAGGAGCTTGGGCCAAGCACTGTGTGCCTTGCTTTCTTGCTAACCTTGTACTCGAGACTCTGGTACATCAGAAGATCCTTTACGGTTCTTTCTGGAAAGGACAGCTTTGAAGGTCACCCCATGGCATCACTGTAAAATTTTGCTCTGTCCAAGGGACGGACCCTTACATCAACCCAGAAAAGGAGTGCCTTTACTCAATGGCAGATTCAAAAACCTGCCATTGATGTTAATAAGCTTGAAACAGGCACTGGGCCTTTTTACCGGCCAGCTGTAGTTACTGAAATTGGCTATATTTTTCTATATTCAAAATGACATTTTCATTTTTACTTTTCAGAAGAGGAAGGCTGCTGTTCTTCGCTTTCTAATATGCAACCTACCCTTGATATTTCATGACTTCTCACCTTGCTGAACATACAACTCCTGGAAAAAAAGTGCTTTTGGGGTGGTGTGAGCGATAGCTCCTTCTGCTGGTCTGAAACTTGTCTGAAACTGGTCTGAAACTGCCACGGACAGCGTAGGGACCAAGAGTATATATTAAAAGCTTTCAGTGTTTCAACTCTGCTTGCCACGTACATATTTTAGTGCCCTTTGCTTCCCTTTCTTTAAAGTGCAAGTTTTCATTTATATTCACTGCTATCACTTTCTCCTTCTGTTATGGGGGTTATCCCGTGCTTGGGAACAAAGGATGTGCTGTTTAAAGGAGCAGCCTGACTTCCAAGGAAGCGAAAGTAGCAATATTTATCTTGCTTTATTGTGACTTTCATTTCTTTCAAAGCCAGGCTACTATTTAATCTGCAGTTTTCTTTTTCAGCCCAAGCTTGTGGTTTAGGGGGCATCTACGAGAAGTTTTTTTTATTAAGTTCTCAGTTGTCTGTCACTTTCCTCAGTTTAATTCTTTTTCTCACAACTCAATTTGCATAAAATTGGTTTTGGTTTGTAATACTGTCTCTTAAACACCAATTAAAACATACCAGTATTCAGTGCTGGAAATGGCTTTTTGAATCTGGGGACTCTTCTATAATTTGTAGAAATCCTAAGGCTGTTTCATTAGTAGAGGCCTGAGGCTGCCATCGAACTATAGACAGGTACTTACTTCTACTCTTTGTGCTCAGGGGTGTTCTTGTAGCAGAAACTAATGAACTCCTCTTTGTGCTTCAGTTCGTAGAGCTTTGTTCAAGAAAGTAAGTGTCCAGTTTGTCGCCATCTCAGGACACGATTACCTACGTTTTTTTATAGGGTACTGATACTACTTTCCCTTTACCCACTTGATTCTGGCTCTAACCAGTGATTTAACAGTTCATTTGTAAAGAACAAAACCAAACCAACCCCCCAAACCCCACCAGATGCAAGTGGTGCTGGCTAAAATGGATGCATGCTAACCAATACAAAATTCCAATTGTTTTTATTTATCCGCTGCAATAGATTTAAAGTACGTCTTTAGTTTTGCTCAGTGATTCCCTGATATTTTTCTTGTCATCCTGACTCTTGCTAAGGGA
This sequence comes from Sula dactylatra, assembly GCA_013389905.1. Lineage (NCBI taxonomy): Eukaryota > Metazoa > Chordata > Aves > Suliformes > Sulidae > Sula > Sula dactylatra. The sequence goes on from WEKW01020618.1 coordinate 104,524, forward strand.
TTTTTGCTCTCTCTTTCCTGTTTCTACTTTTCCATTCTGCGTTGGCTTAAGGGTCTCCTTTCCAGTGTACCCTTGGTTCACCCTAAGATGAGAACTATCCAAGACGCCTTAAAACTTTTTACACAGCCAGTGGTGCACTTATGAATTTTCTCTTTTCTTGGGGGATGGGGGGGATTTCTAATAGGGCCTTTTAAATATTCTTTTCTTCAATGTTCTTCTGAGCTATCGGAAACTTTATTGGGTAATTTTGAGGCCATAAATGCCAATGCGCACTATTATCGATACAGATTTGCCTGTTAGCTCCAGAAATGTAACTCTCCTATATACTGGCCACATGTCCTTCTTCAAGGAAGACCATTCATACTCCCACTGGTTTATTTTTTACTGCAGAATCTAAAATTAATCTCAGTTCATTGTAAAACACGTTAAGCTCTCTCAGATTGCGATGCTAGGCACTCCATGGCTGCACATCATAAATCTCTGCGCTCCAATCCTCCAGGTCAGCCTTCTGAGATACCTTCTGCACAGCCTAAAACCAAGCCAAGAAAGCAAACCTGCCCTGTGCATCTTTTCATTCCCTTCAAAACTCCTATTAGTCAGTCTGTTTGCTGCAGACTAATTTTCTATCATTTATTTGATTCCCTATATAAGCACACTGATCACATTTAATACCTTTTGGGGAAAGCCAATGAGATGGTAATTTGGGAGTTATTTCTGAACAATGATGTTCATTTTAAATAAGAAAATTCTGCTGCTGCAAGGAATTAGTGATTGTTTTCAGCTCATGGATAATCAGTGGTGTTTGAAAATGATTTCCACTGATCCATCTCCAAATAAAAAGTGGCATTTCTCCTCTCAATCTGAGATCAATGCAGAGAATTTATCTTAATCTTTCCTAAACCATCCAACCTCCAAAACTAATAGTCGCAATCAGGCAGCTGGCAGGTTACAAATACCGGCCCTGAGGGGGTTGTCATGAATGTGAGTAAGCAATTTTACCGCTCGACAGATCACCAAGAGACGTTTTAACCTTAGCAATTATTTTTCTCAAGGTTAATGACATCACAAAAAGAGCCAGAAACTTATTTCTTTGGACAATTATAAGCAGAGGTTGTTCTTGACTTTGATAGTTGTAGGGTCCCAACCACCAAGAGGCTTGCAGCAAGAGGTTATATGGGTCTCCAGAGCAACCCTGCCAAAAGTTCGGAAAAGTTCCAAAATAGCAATAATCCATGGTTTCATTGTGCACGGCTAATTGTTTTTCCTGAAAGAAAATCTCGCGTGTTTGGCAGGTACCTTTGTAACAAAGAGATAGCATGGGCTGTAAATCCCTGAACAGCTATTATTGCACAATCAAACTCTGTAACTCATATATACGTCCCCTGGAAATACAGTAACACGCTGCTAAANTGAGACTATTTTTAAGAAATGATTATTTAGGAAATATATCAGTATGATATATATCAGTGTATATATCTGCAATATAGATACAGTGACGTGGTCTACTAGTTCACTAAGTGGAAAAAACCACTATGCATTTTTCTAAACAAAACGGGGGGACAGAAGCACAACCGGTTCCCACAGGAACAATTTCTTTCTGCCTATCACTGTTCACGAGTGAAATGAGAACACAGGTAAAAGGAAAAACTTTGATGAACCAAAAATCTGGTCTACTCTGCTCTACTGTTGCCACAGTCCAAACTCACTTTTTTTTCATGGCGAGGGGGGAGTCTCCGCTTTTGGACTAAATCCCCGTTGAATCTTGGCTGTCTCTAGTTGGATGTCTAAGCATCTAGTTTCCTTCATCACTCGGAAACAACCGTTTGGAGGTAGGCTTGGCTTTATCTTATTCAGGGGATGGTTATATGGGATTTGTGGTGCTAGAATTTATCAGAATAGGTATAGATATAAATAGGTTCTTATATTTTATGCAGAATCTTGTATTTTATGCAGAAAGAGAGAAGAGCTGGTGAGACGTCCCCCCCAAATAATGATTATAATGAGATTTAGACACGTAATTATAAGTAATATGTAGAATTTGGCTTTACCATATTAGAGAAAATCAAATCTGAACAGCTGCCAGGGGAACATTAAGGATGATAGAGAAAAGGAAAACCTATCTTCTCATCAGAGACTAAAAACAAAGACTGAAAGAGGATGCAATTTCACTCTCAACACAGAAGTGGCATTAGCAGCATTTGGGGACAGGCTTAATGGAAATTAAAGGACAACACTGGAACAGAACAAATGGCTCCAAGTGGAAAATGGATATGTATAGGCTGGATATTAAGCAAAGTTTTCTAACTGTTAATGTTGTATTGGCATGGAGCAGAATTTTAATCTGATTAGCAGAGTAAGATGAGAGGTGAAGCCTGGCCATATGAAAGACTAAAATGGCCCAGAAGCATCTTTCCAGTCCTATACGTTTAACTCCTGTGCGTGGAATGCCTAGAACAAAGACAAGGCCGGTAGGCAGGCTGACCTGCAAAGGAATCAGGTAAGAAAAACTGGAAAGAAATCCAAGTAGCTCATAGATTTCTTGCTGAGATTTCCTGTTTCCTCAAATGTTGTCATCAAGTTCATAGATTCAGTCAATTCTGTTCATTTTTTACGAATCTGATCAAAATGAAACAAAGTAGCAAACGCTCAGTTAAGCAAGCATATTTCTAAATTAATTAAAGATGGGACGGCGAGCAGATACAGACTGTTGCTGATGGCATGAAACAGAACCACTTTTGTTCCACGCGCTTTGCTCTCATCAGCCTGTTTCCCGTTTTCCCCTCTCAGAGGCCATTAATTTGGTAGCATTATAACTCGTCTTGTACATTTGTGCATTTTAGGTGGCAACAATCTTTTTGCTTTAGGCCGCTATAGATTATCATAATCAATTTATTAATGCTTTTTCAGTGTAAAATTTGTTAGAGATGATCCTTTTTCTTTTTTTTTCTTTTTCTTTTCTTTCTTTTTTCTTCAAAAAATATATTTGAAAAATTTTATAAAGAATACTTGGATGATCCTTTGCTGAGAAAAACTTATCTGAATCTTTGCAATGAATACAAAACTCATAAACTGAAAACAGGCCTTTATACAAATACATAATGACCTTATAAACATGTTTTTCTGTACAGCAGTACCCTCAGTGTTTCTTCAATTATTTCCTATTTTTTATCAAGAAAGATTAAACTTTTTCCTGTCTCAAGAGGAAATAGAGCCCTGATTTTTCACACTGTTTGGGTTTTTTTAAAATATTTTTAATTTTTTTTTTTTTTTTATTTTAGTTTTTAACTAAAACTGTTGGCCACAAGCTTAACATGCCAATCATCTCTTGGCTTGGGATCTGTTTCAGGGGTTATCTGTTTCCTGCATGATTATCCTTGCAGATTGCATACCTTTGAATTGCTTATCAACCGGATTATTTTCTCTGATCCAGGATTTCCTACAGGACCCCATTCATTCCCTACCACTATCTTTCTAAATGAGCTCTTTCAGTTTTAATGATGACCAGGTAGTTTTCAAGCTCTCAGCAGATAACCTCTCCAGAAGGCTTGGCTGGAAAGCTGGCAATTAATCACAGGCAGGACTGAACCCAGTCTTCCCTAAAAAGCCAGCTTCTCTGTGATAAACTCCTTACCTGCTGGCAACATTTAAATTCTCTGGTCACAGCTATTAAAGCCAGAAGAAATCAATAGATCACCGTGCCTGACTCTCTCCGTCAAACAGACCATTACGTTTCACGCAGTCACCTCTGAACCAAGCCTAGCAACTCGGACACGATGAAAATATGCTTTACTTCTATAGACACATATGAGATAATTCCCTTACAAGTAGTTCAGTTATGAACTAAACATCTGAAAGGCAAAACAAATGTGCTGTAATGAGAAAACATTAGGGACTGATATTCAACCCTACCTGTTAAGGACAACACACTATGAGAAAGTGTCTACGTCTCAACCAAAGACCTCTCCTTCTTATTAGCAGGTGTCTTTTTCACACCAGAAACTTGCAGTGTTTCTGTGAGCTTCGCAAAATGTGCATAATTGGTAAAGCCAGCACCATTACTGATACTTGGTGGTTTTAATCTTTTTTTTTTTTTTTTTTTTTTTTTTGNGAAATGAGTAAATCTTGAAAATGACTGTAGGGAGGGCAGAGAACTGCATAGAACTATGTTGCTTTAATCATCTAGAAAATATCTTTTCCTCAAGTCAGAGGTTTCAAGGTCAAATAGGTGTCTTATTATTTTTCAGCTGAGATTGGGAAGGTGATAAAAGAAATGATACAACCAGAGTCCCGTCTCCACACCCCGAAGAAAAGAAGCAATCTTCCATCATGGATAAACTTATTTGTTTACAGCTGATGGGTGAGTTTATTCATAAGCTATTGTTGTTCACGCTTCCAGAGATGTTAAATTATAAATGCAGATGAGGGCTGCACTTTAACGCTCAGGAAGCAGCCTTTCTAAACCCTTTGGCAGGGCTGTTGAACTAAACACAAAGCTTTTATCTCTCAGAATCTCTTGGGGCATATTAATCCTTCACTTGCAGCTTTGTCAGATGAAAAGCAGCTTGAATGGTTTGATATTTTTTTGATTGTGTCTGAAATACTATCGGTGCTGTACACAAAGCACATAAAGCTAGCATCAAGACACCAAAAAGCTCATGTGATGCCTCTGAATTTGCAAGATACCCAGCTGCCTGCTACTGCTCAGAAAAGCCATGGCTGAGGCTGAGGAACAGCCCATCGCTTGCAGTTCCCACTAACAAGCCCATTAGTGACGGTTGGCAAACCAGACCACTGTGGAATAAGAAATGAGTTTGTCTAGGAGGGTAAGCCAGACAATTGTATGCATATATATGATGGCTACTGTGGGCTACTAGTGTGTTTTACCAAACATAACACTGGCTAAAGTTACCTTCGCATCAACAGTTCGGTAAACTATCAAATGAACTATTTCTGAGTGCTTTGAATGGTTTCCTTTGAAGAGCATCTTCTAAGACACAATGCAGCTCTCTGTGAACGGGAAAATTCCATGTTATCCCCTTGCTTTCTTCCCATCCCCTCTTGACTATTTATATATGCAATATATAATGTGTACTTTTATAAAAATCAAGCTGTGCATGTGGTTTGGGGATGTCACTGGACTTGGCTCTGTGCTCCGATGCCTGCATAGCTTTTCCTTCTGCCACTGTGAGAGACAAAAACACGGAGCTGGACGAGCCGACGGTCTGACACAGCAGGGCATTTCTTATGCTCTTATGCTAGTTTGATCCTACAAATCCTTACTTTATAAAGCAATCTTCTCCGATGTAAGTAGCTTTAGGCACTCAGACCATAGATGATTCATTATCTGAGCATCAGATCCACATTTTCTATAAAACAAAATGGGTCACAGTCATTGTTTCTGGCAAGTCTTTCACTCGACAGATCTACACCAAAGGTGAATCTGGTTCGCTGGGTTTAAGTGGGAAGCCTGTTTTTCTATGCCAAGTACTTTGCCAGCCATTTTTAAAGCTCATCATACCCAGGTATTCTACACAAAAAACGACACTGATTTTTTTTCAACAAAATGGGAGAATAGTAGCCTAATTTAATGCAATCCCTGCAATGCCTCTTTTGAAACTCAGGCAGGATTCAGAGTTGTTCAGACTGTTCCAGTTCTGAAAGGCTTACTGAGTTTTGAAAATCTATTATTCAAATCTTTGCTTTTAATTTAGTTTTCGCCCCCTTTTTACATGAAAGTTGTCAAAATCAAGGCAATATCTTTTACTGTATTTTTAGAAAGAAAACTTGACTGCTGTTTTCTACCTAGTTCTGAAGTTGTGAAGACAAATATGAACAGTGGGCAAGGAGTCAGGCACTGGAGCAGCATTTAGTTCTGTTCTGTAAGCAGGCAAAGAAGTAATTTTGTGCTACAAGGAAGCTTTATCTTCATTAGATACCAAAAGATACAACTCCATTAATGGCTAGATCAGATTTTCAGACTGCCATTTGTACTTATGTTCATTTTCACACATTGGAGTACCTGCACCCTCAGTGTGAAAGTACAAAAAGTGCTGTAATCTCATCTTAAGCCTAACCATTTTTTTTCTCCACTTTCCCACCAGCACCCCAAAAGAGCCAGAGCTTCCTTCAGGCAGAGTTAGCCACAAATGTGAAAGGTGAAGAGAGCACATATTCACCATCATTGTACACAAGTCGCTTGGGATTCTTGTGTATTCTGCAGGTATATAAATGTGTCAGAAAGGGCAAAATATATAATGAATCTCATTGAAATGGATGATTAATACGTGAACATACAAAATTAATACATTGTCAGGATAGCAAGAAAAATACAAGAAAAATATTTAACATTAAACTTGTGCAGAACACTAGAGATTATGTAGGGACATAAAAAAAGAGTTCACATTTCACATTTTCATATTTCAGTTTTACATGTTACATTGGTTATTAACTTTAAATAGTTTACAGTAAGAGAGGGGAAAGCAATAACATGAATAGGAGGAAGAAATGAAATGACAGACTGAAGAAAAAGCATTGTTGGTGATTTACACTGTATGGTCCAATATGCCCGTGAAAGAATGTGTGTGTTCTTTTTGTGTTTTAATGAACTCATGTAGGTGACCCCGGAAACCTCTCTTTTCTTCTTTTCCCCAGGGGGGACACATATCTGTAGGTCAGGTAAAAAGGGTCTGAAGAACAACTACATCAACAAGGAAGCAATGCGGAAACAGAAACCTGACCCAATATTCAGTCATGCCCATTAATTATGCAATTCATTTTGTACTGATGTAAGTAGATCCTTAATTGTAAAGTAACTTGTGCCTAGGGAAAAGGAGTGGAAGAGACTGTTACGTCCCTGTAGACAGCAGCTGATGGGGAGCATGATACAGTGAAGAGATGGAGAGCATGAGAGATGCAAAACCTCAAACAGTCTGAAATTCAGGAGCAGTGGAGATACCCAAGGAGAGGAGAATATGGACCTCAGGAGAAGAAATTATTTTAGAAGCTTGTATATCTCTGAATTTGACCCATAATTCCTTCTATCTGACGGGACATCGGAAATAAAAGGAAATTTCTGTGATGAAGAGTGGAAGGTTGTCATCAGGCCATGGAAAAATCTCTTCATGAATTCATTACTTCCATGTTGGAATTCAGGAACAGAGGAATGTAAGATCAAACTAGCTTACACGCTGCAACTCTTAAAGTAGCTTTTTTGAAAACAGAGAAATAGTATCTGATCTCTCCTTTAAAAAAAAAGAGTCTTGCAGAGAAAGTCATGAAAAGTTCTGGATCAGATTCTGTGGTCAGCAGCTCAAGCAGCTTAATATGATCAAAACTCCAGTCGAGTTTTTTCGAAAGAGAGTTCAGATCCCTCTGCGTATGTGTCTGTGCTCGAGCGGCTGCAGCATGACAAACGTCCAACCAGCAATAGCCGACGTTATGAAATAGCTGAAATGCAGGATAACGACAACCAGCTTTGGGGTAGAACTCCAGGTGAACCACAGTAAAATATCACCATCGCTGGAGAATTAACTACATTATGCCAGTCATTGTAAACATGAAACTTAATACCAAATTATAGGTTCTATTCCAAAGAATAGTATCCTGGCTTCAGAGTGCCTTGGTCTGAGCTCTGTCTCTGGTAGCCTTCTGTATGAGATGCACATAAGATATATATGTATATATGAGGCTTGCAACAACAGTCCACCAGGTCTGCACATCTCCCGTGAGTCCGGAAAGGCAAACAGCATTTGAACAGGCAGCAGCCTGGCAACTAATACCCAGCACATTACTCTGCATCTCATAAATCTCCATGAGGTTCATTTATTCTCTTCTGAGAATGAATAACTAATGTGAAGCCTCTTCTTGCCAGTTATTGTAGCACTACACAAAGCAATTTAGATGTGGAAGCTGCTATTAATAGCAGCGAACAAGCTACTAATTGGATTGTTATGTAATGGCATTGTTGTGAAACCTAGTTTGGGTTTGACACCTTCTGTTTTCTAAAAACACCATTAAAACCCCAAACAAAGCCATGGTTAGCAGTATGTAACATGAAACAAAGACTAAATAATTACCAATTTTTCAAAACTCAAATAGGATTAAAAAGGGGGGAAAAAAATCAATTCATTTTTCTGTATTCTAGAAAAATGAGGTAGAATTGAATCATTCAAGAGTTCTGCTGTTCAAAGGGATACTTTAAAGTAACTTTCTTTAATACCTGCCCTGGAAATACTGACAAAGAATTCAAAGTGGCGTGTTTCTGCGACTTGTGAAATCTCAGAAAGATTTTTTCTATTAAAGAATGGGCTTTGAATGAGTATGAACAGAATATAGTTTAAGGAGAAAGAACGACCAGAAAAGATCTCTGTGACACACACTGACACAAATCGTGGACTAGGATTAGGCATGGATCTCTACTTTTGTAAATGACAATACAGATGTACCTGTACAATTTGACATTTTTTAAGTAACTAAAAAAAAAAAAAAAAGAGAGAGAGAAACAAATGGGGATGACATTTTGTTTCCTGCCATACAGAAGGAGAGAAAATTGCACTCCATTAGGATGGAAGCTTTTATCTGGGCGGCCCTTTGCAGTGTAGAGGCTTCTTGGTTATTCTGAAGGCCGGAGCATCGCTAATGCAACGTACGGCACCGGGAACTTCTCCTCCTCATGAAACCCAACTACTGTCGTCTAGTTGGGAGGTTATTCTCCTTTTGGCACATCAAACGCAACAGCATACAGAGCCTAGAAGAAGCAGGACCTCTCCAGAGGTTTGCAGTTATATGTATATAATAATATTTGAAGAGATGAAAATTCTTGGTCAACACAGCACAGCTCTAATGCCTCTTGGTTTAATCTGTGGCTGTGAAATTACCTCTCAATATGCACAGTGCCAGCAACTCTTGTTTGATCAGCGTTATCTATAACCTTTTGTTGCCGAGGTAAATTAAGGTTGTCACTCCAGAACTGCTTCCTTAATGAAGGAGCCTGGGATTCTCACACAATTAATCTAATGAACGCTTCAGCTGTCTGCCTACAAACACACATCCTCATGTCTGTGCAGAGAAATACATGAAGTTGCTTCCAATTGAGTCACCTCTTAAATTTCAGGCAGCTATGAGAGCGGTAGCAGCAGCGTGGGAGGAAAGCAGGGTGCGGTGGCAGCATCATGACCTGCACATAAAGGAATTTAGCCTCTGACACAGAGAGTGGGTATAGCAGCATGCACTGTCCTGCAGGAGCCAGGCACAGCCTACATATACAGGGCTAGACGCACACCATCACATGGATTGCCTCTGTCATCTGCGGCAGTTTTGCAGCTGGTAGGATATTTTGGGTTATGCTCTTTTTTATTGCTTTTTATCTGGCAACAGACACTATACTCAGCCATGCTGACTCCATGTTATCTTCCGTTCCTTGTCATTTTACACTGTCTAGGTGATGATAAAAACCCTGATTTACCCAGCACAGTACGTTAGGAAGGGTTTATATCAATAACGGAAAACTCTACTTCGGTTTCTTCATTGTTAAAGCACCCAGAGGAAGCAGCCAAAGGGCTTACTGAGATTTGATGCACGATGTCCCAGCACCACAGTAATTGCAGCAAGCATGCCTAAAAAGCTGTGATAACTTAGGATTCAGCAACTGTTGAAAGGAACAAGACATTATAGAAACCAAGCAGGAATTTGGGTGGTCCAGATGTCTTCCACATGTATCCAGTTAATTATCAAGAACTAGAATCTTTTATCCATTATATGTGTGTGTGTACATATATATCAATATGCATAAATATATATATATATATATGTGTACCTTCAGACTATAAACCTCATTAGAGTATTTCAGAATCACAACGTGGCAAATAATACCAGAATCTTCTCCTACAATAAAGTACCGTCACGCTTTCCTACTCCTGCACATCAGATGAAATGAGTTTTCTCTAAAATGCATCTTTGCACTAGCAGTATAGTTTGTCAGTATTGTTACTGCTCTTCTGCAAGCTCACTTGCAGAGCAGCTCCTCAGAGTAGTAACGCTATTTCGTATTTCTGTTGTGGTAGTACCAAAGGGTTCCCACAGGATACAAGCTTGCTTTGTCACCCATTTCACCGTAGGACAGAGTTCATCAGACCTACAGAGTTCATGCCCAGTCCTATGATTTCTTAATTGTCAATTATCCTGAATTTATACTGGTGTAAATTTATACTTTTGTAACACTTGAAAAACTTTTAAAATACTTTAAATACCGTCTAAATCTTTAAATGCTGTTTGCATTTTAAATACCTTAAAAATATCCAAAAGTTACCTTTAAATGATGTTTGCATACGGGAGATTCTTTCATATGTCTGATGTCACTTTTTTTTACCCCTGTAATACTGGTTTTTTCCACCCTTTGCATTGCCTACTTGCAGTGATAGTACCTCCAGCTACAACCTGCTCTCTGCTGATCACTGTCCTTCCCAGGGTATGGCAACCCAAGCTTTTTTGTTGGTGAGTGCATGTCATGATTGTCTATTGCCTATTAATATCTGCTACCATTTCCTGCTGGGTTTATATATACTTCATTTCATGTATCGGTCATATTTTAATTGATTTCTGGCTGATAATTTAATTGATTTTACAATTAATTGAGCTTACAGAGTGTTAAAACCCCAAACTGTTTCTGGGCCTTCTGGTATTGTCGTTCACAGGAAGAAACACTTAGCTAGGTCATGACTACAGCGTGACTAAGGCTGGGAGAGAAAAGCGGTCCAGGGTGATTAAGCTATTTAGGTGCTCATTTCTCCTTTGTGGTACTTAGCCGTGGAAGGTGGAATCACAGAGGGAAAATATGAGCTGAAGGAAAGATTGTTTTCCAATGGAGAAACCGAGAAGTTACGTCTCTGCAGGATGACATCCAGGAAATACCGTTTTTTGTTTTCCTCTGGATTTTACCAGGTTTTGGTTTTAGTTTGATTTTTTATTTTATATTTTTTTTCAGTAAATGGAAAGACCTCCCTGCAATTCTGAATCAGAAAGCTTCTCTAGACGGAAGTCAGGATGGGGAAGGAGCTTATCTATAGCTTGTGCCAACTGGAGGAGACGGTGTTGAATATTCAAATATCCTAAGTGAGGGTAAAAACCAGACTGTGCACGAGTAATTCCTGTTGATCTTAAACTGCCAATCTCCTGCAGTACAGACTGGCTATCATTGCACTTCTGGTACTGTTTTATGCCAATAACCAGTACTATGAGGTGCGGTAAATTGTCTTCAGGGGAAAAAAAAAAAAACCAAAACAAAAAAGAAATAGGAAAAAAAAAGATAGTTGATTAAATCTGGTGATTAATGTGTTAAATCTGTATTTACAGCCAAAACAACTAGTAAAGGTATACATGAAGCATAAAGGAAAACATTGCACATGTCTAATTATTACTTGGGGTATGAATCACACTGTATTTCATAGTAATCACTAGAAAAATATTTACGTGACCCAAAGCTTAGGGACAGTTAAGGAGATGAATCTCATTCAGCAGGTTTCTATGCCCTATATTGGCCATCAATTTTTCTTGAAATAAAAATGACAGTAGCACATCCATCATATCTCACAGTTCCAAGAGAAAAAACTAGTGCTCAAAGTGTGAAAAATTCCTCTGGTTATTTCTACAAGTTATTTAGCGCTAATACATTGAAAGGAAGATAGTGCCGTAAAGCTGATAAAGACCCAGGCTGAGTTAAAAGTTCCTTCCTGTAACACAGCATTTCCAAAAGCTAATTGCAACAACTTTGTTTGCTAGAATCTCCAAAGCAAGGGGTGTCCATCCCACCCGAACCCGACTCATTTGGTCAGATATTCCACTGTGAAATGTGTCTCTTCATTTCAAGCAAGGGGACGGTGAAGGGCTAGGCTGGAGAAGACACTTGCCCTTAACTGACCCAAATGTAAGCAAGAAGCGAACGCTTTGCACTTTACTGTATACCTGGAGAGAACGTAGGCAGAGAACTGACAGGATCATCTTTAATTTGCTCAGTAAACAGAGAACGGTAAAGATCATTACAGTAGCCTTTTGTACCATAAAAGCAGGGAGAACAAGTATCGTGTTACATATAACTGAAACACAGCGGTCACTTTCACAGCTGTGCCCTTATCCAGATCTTCCGCACTACAACAATAAATGTTCTGTGGAGCTCGAGATAACACGGTGAAGGAAAATGTTAGGAAATGCTGGCACTCTTGCAAATGATTAAAACAAAAACAAAGAAAAAGGGGTTTCTTGTATCACCAATTTACATTTTGCAAAGTAACTCCACTTGAAAAGGAAACTGAAACTTCTCTATTCAAATAGTTCTGTTCCAGCGAGCTGATTTAGACAATTTGCACTTAATTCAAGGAATCATTTTTACGTGATATTTTTTGGCCAGTAAAGGAGACTATACCTGTTGCTCTGAGTGTTCTCAAGTTATGCTGAGTGCAACGTGTGAAGACATAAGAAATGGCATTCTGACAAAGTTAAACTAGCCTACAGGCTAGCTGTTTGGAAGTTGTAGATATCTTTACTCTTATTTCCTTTCATTTTCCTCTTACTATTAGCACTCCCTGCTGTCTAGGTCACAAAATCAGTAACTGCATTTCTCCTCTACTTATATTTAAAGCCTCCACAAGTCTTAGAACTGTGTTTTCCTCGAGTCAGCCTTCTTCCGCCGCAGCCAACACTGTCTCACCACTCGCCTATGCACTGGTTTTTTCAAGACCTTCCCCTTTGCTGACCAAATCTTTTCTCCCCTCTTCCATTCAATCTGTCCAAACTATTGCCATCAAAATATTTCCCTTTTCTCACCACTCTGAGAATGTTCCCCTACTTGTAAAATCTCAACGTTGATTTAGTTCCCCCACAGAATTCAAGCCTGCCTCTTTTCTCAGCTCGGATTAACTCCGTTACTGCTTGGTTCTGACCTCACCTCCTCTTGGGAAGCCTTTTCGTCTCCAGTGCTGGGAATGCCTGTGTATGGGAAGCAGGGGACATTGTTATTAATGTCTTCTTTAACTTTCCTCATCAAAAGGATGCTCTGAATCTAAAACGTATGGTAGATGAAATTACTTCGAGTCACCTCCCTCATTTGTTTTAGGAAATGCCTGGAAATATTTACAAAACAATCACCAAAAAGCAATCAGAATGAAGATTCAGCACGACTTAAATGATTGCATGCAATTTCTACCAAAATGAATAGAGATGTCTTGAACTTTTATTATCTATTCTTGACTTTTGGTCCCTGGTGAGACCAGCCCAGGGTTGCTCCTCATTGTGATAACTGGCAATATTATCCAGCAGGCTTTTGGATGACTTAGGAATAACTGAAGCACATCGTATTATTCCCATTCCTTTTCACTGCCTCTTCCCGTTCCAGTTCTTACGGGAACTGTGGGACTGGATTCATAAGACCAGCACGTAGTCACGGTGGATTTGTAGCATTTTGGAGCTGACCGCATTCTCCGATGCTTTTATGGAGCTTGCTTAATGCCAGGGGAGCACAGCAGATGAGCGAATACAGACTCCAGTGTTTTCCACTTAATTTGTAGACCTGTGGGCTGCTATGGAGTATGTCAGCCGAGATCATAGTTAATTCATAATCCTGATGATATTGAGGTTGTCATAGCCAGCTTTTCCAGATGCATGTATTTCTCTTGAATTTATATAACAAGGTAACATTAAAATCAGACCTCTTACCGTGCCAGAGAAATGCATGTATTTCTCAGAGTCTATCACCACTGAACCAAAAGTGACAAACCCCTAGGAACTCTGGAAGGAGATATATTTATCCTTTCTGAGTCATCCAATCACACAGGGCTCAAGGCTGGTGCTAAAACTTCCAGAAACATTTGGAAAGCAACCGCAGAAATCAATCAAACAAACAAAATGCTCAAAGAGCGGTAAGAAGAAGCTACAGAAGCACATCGGAGCCAGCACTCAATCATCGGGACGTCCCTTGTCTGCTCCTTCAGCTTCTGCCATGCGTGCCACCTCCTCCAGCACACCATTTCCAAAATCGCTGGGCTTTTTGCTCATGCTTTGGAGGCCTGACGCCTCCTGAAACTCTGCAAGTTAGGTTGCAATGACCCTAAAATGATTGATCTGCTTTTATTTGCCAACACTACTTTCCCTGAAGGAGTTCAACTGCTCCTACGCGTGAAACGAGCATTGTCAGCAACAGATCTATACCCCTGCACAGACAAGATTTCATGAGCAATTTTCCAAAAGTAACTGCAGTTTCTGGGGTCTGATCAGGTTAGTTTTGTTGTTTCTCCTCCTTTACCTTTCCTTGGAAGGAGATTTGTCGATGTGATGTACCTCCCTGGCATCTTACCTACGGTTGATTCTTCTCCGTGGGAGATCTCTTTCCCATTCCTCCTCAAGGAAGAGCGGGGAGGAATATAAAGAGGTCTGGGTTAATATGAGTTTCAGAGAAATCTGTAACAGTTACATCTATATTTGTCACATCTACGTTTCAGACCAGAGCGGGTTTTTGTTAACGTTGGCAACTCTGAACAAAGAAAATCTTAAAGCTATTAAAAATAAACTGTGTTAGTCAGTGGATGGGGAAGAAAATCCAGACCACTTCAGCGGCATCTTGGAATCATTCAATTTTAATTCTTGAAATTAACACCAAATATATTTTTGCTGTATGGAAATTCTTCATCATTTTACTTCTTTTTTTGTGCTTGTTCCACACTGTACCGTCTAACTGCAACACAACTCTGCATATGAGCGTGCACCCTGATATATAGTTACTGGCAGCATTTGGGATATCAGCTCCTGGGTGTTGTACGTAGCAAATACGGATAAGCAGTTTACGGCCCGGTGAGGTCTTACAGAAAGTCAGTCTGGGGGCACTTGTGGCTCTAATGCCCAGAAGGAAAGCGCAGTCTGGAGCAAATCTTTTGTGTCTTCCTCTACAAAATGACTTTTGAGGTTCAGCAGCAATCTCGGCAGACTGTAAGCTAGCCTGTCTGCTTAAGAATATCTACAGCTCACCATGTCCAAGCTGTTATCCTTACCACGTCCACCAGGTGATCTACTGAAAACAAGGAAGTGAATCCCATGAACCGTAGTAGCTGCTGGGATATGTCCTTATACAACTCAAATGTGAAGGGTGATTTGCCTACAGACAAATATAACTGATGATGAAACCAATAATAATAATCCAGCTGGTCAATGGCTCAATTTTGAGAAGCAGAAATATCCCCTTCCCTTTTTAAAAAATAAATTGTAACTATGCAGTAATGCTCCTAAATGTTGCCGTTTATAATACCTTTACTGAAGCATTCTGGACACGTTCGATTAATCACTGGTCTTTCCTCAGTTAGATCTGAGGATTCAAAGTGTTATTGCTTAGAGCAGTGGTGTTTGCTGACTTTGTCACTGAATTCCTGAATATGGCATCCTACTGACATGCTTTCAGTCATTAAATGCACAAGATAGCAACCTTCTGCATGCTCTTCCATGGTCTGCTCTTCCTTCTCGCCTTCCAGTCCTTGCTCCATTCACTAATTCATTCACAGCTTGAAGTATCTTTTTTTTTTTTTAATAGTTTGAATATCTGTTGAATAATCTATTCATTCAAATCCATGTCATGCAAGTTAGTGGCAAAAGGTATAGTTCTTGGAGTGTTGCTGACTCTGCTATTTGCTTGTAAGAAGAGCTGTGTAAGTAATGTAATATTTTGTTTGCTAGGAATTCATAAAAGATTACTCAGCTCAAAATTAAAGCGCATTAAAAAGAAATCACTCTCTTCAAAAGCATTATTTTAAAGGGGCATTCTTAATTTTAAAACCCTTCAAATAAAAAAGAAAAATGTATTATTTAAAATTCTGAGATGAAACTTGTATCTTATTAGAGCATTTCTGTTTCCTTTCCAATGCAAACAAATTAAAACATTTCAGTTATGCTAAGCCTGTATTTTTGTCCTTACCACGTAAAAAAAATGCATTAATTTTTCACCTAGTTCTCTCTGTAGTGCTTCTAGAGGTAGGAGTTAAACGTCCAGCAATGCCGCCTAGTCTGTTAGGAGTAATGCTTTTGTAGGGCAGAGAGAAGTTTCGGTCTCCTGCATACCAAGAGCATGACAGAATAACTGAGCTATCAAATCAGTTACTCTGCCAACATCTTTCTGATTCACTGAAAAGTAAATTAATCCTACATAAGAGTGCTCCAGCAGGAGAATAACAGCGAGCACACACACTGCCGTGGTCAGGCAGTAAGGTGCTTGCCAGGAGTGTAAATAATGGATTAATAATTAATTTTCTTTGGGTAACCTTCAAGGAGTGCTTCTTCTACTTCTATGAGTGCTTATGCACACATGGTGGAATGAGTGCAGCAAGGGATTGAGCAACATTGCTTCCCCGTGGAAAGAAAACAAGCCCTGGGTCAGGTTGCTCAGCAGCTCTACCGCAGCTCTTTACGACTCGCTGGAGACCTGGGATGTCTGGGACTGGCACCGAATTCTGGAGTCAGCGGTGACCAGAAGGTCTTTGGGAGGGAGCTGCTCCAGCAGAAGACATGAGGACACGCCTCAGACCACCGTCATCTCTTGGAAATGACAGTCTACAACAAGCGAGTCCTCTGCCATGCCAACCAGTTGATGTTACCGGTGCTTCTGCCCCCCCCCAAAACTTTATTTAGAAAAGTCCAACAGCTCCAATGAGAAAACAAAAGAGAGAGAGAACGTGTGGTGCAACAGATAATTCAGTACTGACCTGAAATCTGTTTTCTCCACTTCGAACTATTACAATGAACCACAAACCTATATATGGTCTTCTGTGTGCTTTCTCACAGTTGATCCTTTTTTTCCATCCTGTTCTTGCATCTCTCCTTTCCACATACCTGTTTGATCTTTTCATTGATTAACCTGTCTCCATTTTTCCTGCTGTCTTCACATATTCATTTTTCTACCCACTTTCACATCGATTATTTTTGTTTCTGACCCTAACAACTGTTTTACTTTCTTTCAATTTCCCTTTACTCACTCCTTTTTCTTAGAAGTTTTCTCCCTTTGTTCTTGTCCTCTTCATTTGTTATGTTTCTGCGACTCTCCATTCCTATTATAAAACTCATTTACTCTCTGTCTTCTCATCTCCCGGTACAGAAGCTGTGTAACTCCACCAGCCACGGGTCCGTTGGTCTCATTTCCCCTTTCCATCTGCTGTCTAACACCTCTCCCTTCCTCTCGCTCCCACGCAGCACTCTCTTCCTTTTTTGTTCCTAGTTTGACATCTCTCCTCTGAGTTTTTCCATGTACTCCTACCCGCCGCCCTCCCTGCTGATCATGCTGGCAGAAATGTTGTGCTTTGGTGCTTTATCCCACAGATCTCAGCTTCCTTCTCTTCCTTGATGCTCATTAGATCAAGCCCGCAGCCACCTTCTTGGCCAGTTCAGGGACGTTCGCCATGCATTATCAATGCGAGCCTCTGCAAAAGCGACGATACTTGCAACGTGTTATTGAGGAGGCATTTGGATCACGTTTTAAATCCACACGGTAGGGATATTTTATCGATCAAATCACAGTTCTTCAGCTTTACTGCAATAATGTACCTGTAACTGCTTCAACGTCCTCAGTCAGTTGCCCCAAGGCAATAAGCGCTTTGCCACAGGAGTACGGGTGACCTTGGGAAGGACCAAGGATTTCTGTTCAAGACCATCTGGTCATAAAGCCAGTATTCATCTAAACCCAAGATTAGTCAGGTTTTCAGGCCATTTTCTGTCTAGACCTCTGCTGTAAATGGCTGTTGCATTTGTTCACAAACTAAATATACAATATTCCTAGCAGTCTTCATAACAAGAAGTCTACACAAATGACCTTTTGAAAGCTGTCTGGCTCCTTCAAAACAAAAGGAAATTGAAAATCTGTATTTGCAAGATCAGAAAAAAAATGAAAACCTCACTTTGGCTGTCTAAAAATAAAACCACATGAAGCAAAGACCTTGCTGAATAGAAAACTCTTAAGAATAAGTACAATTTCCTTTGCCACAATAAATGTTGTTTCAGATTCTGAAGTTGAATATACCTCTCATTCCACTGAGCTGTAACATTTTGTTAAACTTCAGGAACTTTAGAGGAACAGCTCTTCAGTTTCTTACAGACTCGAACTGCTTACAGCTCTCTTAAAAAAACACGATCTGGGATGTTTTTTAAGCCTTTTTTTTTTTTTTTTGGATCATTCTTGAGGACTGACTTTCTGCATCCACTAGATCATCCACAGATTAATTGTTTCTGTGGCCTTAATAGGAACCTGAAGCTCTAACCAGCTTTGTGAAGTTAACCTCCTGGGCCAGATCCTTGCCTGCCGTTCTGGCTGCTTTGGTCTACTCGGGAAGAATTTGGAGAATGTATGGAGTGCTTAAAGGGCAGCTACAAATTACGGTTTTGTTTCAGCTCAGGACAGAACAACATTTAAGAGATGATTGCTGTAACAAGGAAAAAAACTCTCTGAAGTGTTTCCAAGCTATTCATCACTTCCCTAGTATCTCTTCTTATGGAAATTCTCCAAGTCCTATGATCCTGATCTTGTAAACAATTATTTTCTTTCCATAGTTCCCATAATAAAATTAATGCATGATATTTCTCTCAGAACACCTTGGCACCTTCTTGGAATTCTTTTTTTTTTTTTTTTTCCAGATTGGGAAATGGGAAAAAATCCAAAAGGAATTTTTATATTTTTTTTAAATCTCAATTTGGATCATGCATCCGTATAATTTCATAAAAAAAAACCCCACAAAAACAACAGCAAGAAAAGAAAGTGCATTGACTTTAATAATGTTTTCTGAACATTTTTTGATTAAATAATAAATGTATGGCAGGGTACTAACAGACACCTCGGCCAAATGCTTCTTGTCAGAATGTACCATTAGGAAAAAATGACATAGGACAGGGGAATATGTTTAATTTTTGAATGTCTATGTATATATAGGTAAGGAATCTGGCAGACATGCCCCTGTAAATCCAATCATCAGACCACTCTGGGGTTTCAGTACTGCTGATTGCGTTATTTATGCAGATATATACAAAATTATGCACAGCTCGCATGTTATATTTTTGTTAGAGGGAACTAAAAAATATGCCACCATTGTGAATACTTTTTAATGCATGTTCCCTTCACTGATCTGAGAATAGATTCATTCTTGCTTCAATGTAAATTTGCCGGTCTAAATTGAAACGTCCTCCAGTCTTTCCGCACTCGCACTGCTGCACCTAACGTTTCCCTGGAGAGGAACTTATGGAGTAAACGCTTTGTACTTGCTTACAAGTTCCAAAGACTTCCTTCGCTGCCGCCTTTATGCCCCGGATTTAGTGTATTTGTATGACATGCAGCTGCCTCACCCAGAGGAAGAGTACCCTCGAACACAGGCTCACGTGTTCACATTGTACGCACATGGGCGTTCATGTTAGCTTAGGGAAGAACTGGCAGTTTTTTAACTCCTCCCACAAGATCACAGCTCTGGATCCCGATTGTAGAAACTCTGGAGCTTTAAAGAAACCTTTGTGGATCTATTTTGTACACCTGTCTTCTCACGTACCAAAATAAGGATTTAGATGCTTTAGACTGCCTACTTGGACGCAGGCTACGTGATGCCTTTTAGGGCGAAGCTCTAGTTGTACTGCAAACTGACATATTCAAGGCTTTAAATGTTTAAGTGCTGTGCAGATGCTAATTTAAGTCATTACTTATCTCACCACCACTTAGTTTATCAGAGAGGAACAAAAGCAAAACGACACAACTTGCCCAAAGCGAAGCAAATAATCACTGGCAAAGCCTAGGCCAGAAATAAGAGTGACGTTTCAAAGGCGCTGGTGGCACATACACATTTGAAAAGCTTTTGAAAGGAAAAGTTTCAAAGGTGCGAGTTCTGGTTTTGAAAATCAGTATAGTTCCAACAACTGGCATTTCTTCATCTGCCACTGTTACTTTAGCTTTAAATATTTTAGAAAAGGAAATCTTACGGGTAAACCTAAACTGATATTTTTCACTTACCCCCCAAAATTCCAACACGCAAACGCTTCATCTCAACAGCATTTTTGGTACTGCTTTCAGAAACGTTACAACAGTCACGTTCCAAACACTTCAAAATCAAACACATATAAGGTATCTTGCAGAATTATCTCTTGAATTCCAATACAATTCAGGCGGCCTGGTAACCCCTCATTTTGTGTTTGTTTGTGGTCTTTGATGATGTGGTTGCATGCTATTTTAACAGAGAAGCCTGAGCTTATTTGGGACAGAATTAGCCCAAGGTCAAAGCACCCAGACAGCTGTTTACCATTACATTTTATTACCGCGCACGTGCTCTCTGCTTTATGTTCTCAACCCTTCCCGTCTACCTGTGCAGCAAACGTGGCACTATTCCCATCTCCTGCCGGTGCTGCGTTCGGCGCGTGCAGTGCACGTGCATCTCAACGTCCCCTTAAAGCTATGGCCAACGTCTACGTCCCCACATTCCTCCGAGCTGCCGACGCCTCCAGTGCCTTCCACCGTCAGCGATTCTGGAGTCTGGAGAAGAGGAGGCTGAGGGGAGACCTTATCGCTCTCTACAACTACCTGAAAGGGGGTGTGGGGGGTGTGTGGGGGGGTCGGTCTCTTCTCCCAAGTCACTAGTGATAGGACGAGAGGAAATGGCCTCAAGCTGCGTCAGGGGAGGTTTAGGTTGGGTATTAGGAAAAACGTCTTCACTGAAAAGAGTGGTCAGGCACTGGAACGGGCTGCCCAGGGAGGTGGTGGAGTCACCATCCCTGGGGGCGTTCAAAAACCGTGCAGACGTGGCACTTCAGGGCCCGGTTTAGGGAACGTGGTGGTGTTGGATTGGCGGTTGGACTTGATGATCCTAGAGGTCTTTCCCAACCTTAATGATTCTGTGATTCGCCTTTTGCTGCTCCCGCTCTTGATCTCAGGCTGGATCCCGCTGGATTCAGGGTGACCTGAACCGTCCATCATGGTTCACCTGAACCACCGTTCAGGGTGACGGCTGGTTTATGGCAGCCAGCCGCAGGAACGAGCCAAGGGACGCGCGGGTACCGCCTCTGTCCGGCGTGACCCTAACTTAACCGTTAGCTACGGGCTGTGTGACGGCGAACCCGGGCTCGAGGAGGCAGCGAGCTGTCACGAGGGTGTTCGTGAGGAGCGGGGCCCTGCGGCACCTCCCACGCGGCGTGGCGCCGAGGCCCCCGCGCTGCTCACCGTCCCGGCGGGGAGCTCCACCTCCGCCGCAAGCACCCGCC